>JBBPBX010025668.1:11787-38707 GCA_038048925.1 Garcialebias charrua
TAAAAACTGAGAAGTAGTGTGGACTGATTTCTTCACAATATTCACATTTTTTGAATTCCTGTTATCGTGGGTTTCATGAGCTGGAAGCCCAAATGATGTAAAAATAAAAATAAAAAATACTTGAAATTGTTTAAATTGTGGGCCCTGAATCTATCATCTATTAAAGATTAACTTTTTGAATGGAATTATGGAAGTTAAACAACTTTTCCATGATATTCTAATTTTTTGGAAAGGGTCTGTAGGCATAATCCTTTTATAAGCTCACTCCTATGGCTAAGAAAATGAAATTCATGTAACAATTTATCACAATGACTTTAGGTGCACTTGACTTTTATTTTAACTTTTTATTTAATTTTTTACACAATCCCATTGTGCTAAGCAATAGTGATACTTCTTGCAAAACCACTTCTCTCCCCAGCTCGTTCTTATCACTGCTTACCGGAGAGTAGCGCCGCAACTATAAGTGTCACATCCTTGATAGAAAGGAACGATGGTTTGAGAGAGGAGTAACGGAGACCATCTTTGTGAAAAGAAACCATCCATCATTAAACAGAGGCGGAGGCCTCCATGTTCAACTGTCTCCCTCTTACAATGCTGTTATTGCCAGTATCACTCAGCCCCTTGTGAATAGCAAGCAGCCATCAGGGTGCTAATGATCCATCGTTAGGCTTATGGTCCTCCTTGATCATGTGAGCAGCTGGTTTTGGCTGTCATCAGCAAACTGGTTGATCCAAATGCAGCAGCAGTTCAACTGTGCGTCTACTCCTCATGCATCCACGACCCAAGTGCTGCCTTTGACACCATCCTCAGTGACAGTCTTTCCCACATTCAGACACACCCCTTAACTGGTTTATTTTTTATCTTTCTGACTGCACAGTTTGTTAAAATTACTCATTTACCTCTCATCCATCCCCTCACTGTTCCAGTGTTCCACAAGGTTCTGTCCTTGGTCCTCTCCTTTTTATAATCTACCTCCTTCTGCTTGGCAATATCTTTCAAAAACTTAACGTTCAATTCCACTGTTCCACTTTTCAACTGATCTTCCTTGTTTTTGTTTTTGTTTTTTTTCCCCAGTTGTGGCGATCTACGATTACATGAAGGACAAGGAGGACGAGCTGTCTTTCATGGAGGGATCCATCATCTATATCATCAAGAAAAACGATGACGGCTGGTTCGAGGGCATCTGTAATGGCGTCACGGGGCTCTTCCCTGGAAACTACGTCGAGTCAATCATGCACTACACTGACTAAAAAAAAAAACAGGAGGAGGAATGAAACACTCCCCCCAAAAAACACAAGCTGGCGCTCAGTTTCGACCACAGGAGAGGATGTAAACATGTGGTACCTGCTCTCATTTGAACAAAGTGCCAGTGAACTTTTTAACAGTTTTCTTTTAGGTTTGTGTGGGGTGCTTGTGTCAGTTTGGTCTGCGTACAAACAAACATTGCACAAAGAGGGGAGGGGAGCGGGGGTTTACACTGACAGAGAGAACGTGGAGGCACCTCTGATGGCTGTCACATACTCAGTAAAGTTCAATAATCACCTTTACCTCTAAAATAACTGCAGTCGATCAAAAAGGAGCCACAGAAAAAGCTATGTAGAGAAAGTATGTGGGTGGGGGGGCTCTGCAACCTGAATTTTTATTTCTCGGTGTGTAGAAGAATCAGGAGACATGCAGAAGGCAGAGTATTGAATGAAAATGTACTTTAGTTTATTTGCACTGTAGACTGACTGTTCCTCCACTGAAAAGGACTAAAAGACCAGCAACGAGCGTGACCATTCCTCACACTTTATGACCAAATTAAAAAAAAAAAAAAAGGTTTGAATCTGCTCTCTTCTGTGTCTTTGGAGATGCCGTTACAAACAAAACAAAACTCCATGTACAGAAGTGGTAAGAAAAAAGAAAAAGCTGTTTCTTCAGCCTGGTGGTGTTCCTGTTCTCACGTGTAAATGATCTGTAATGTGACAAACTGCCAGTCCAGCCCGCGTGTTGGTGCTTCCATCATGCCAACACCCTCTCTACTTGAAGATCACTTTTCCTCATCAGTGGCTTCATCTAGGTAAAGTCATTGTGTAGAACTGGTTCCTTTTTATTTCATTGTTTAAATGAAGTCAGCGGTGTGGTTTGGTCCTGGTGAGTTTTTTTTATCCATGCTGTTTGGCTCCAGCAGCAGAGCGCTGAGACGCAGCACTTGGAGGAGCTTTTTCATTTTGAGTGTCGTAGCTGATCCTTATCAACTGTGCCAAATTTGATGTCCGGCCTGATTTTGTGAGCTGTCCCGCTCCTTGAATGGTTGCAGTTGTGGTGCTTTACAGCGGTGCTCAAAAACCAGAACACGAACAACCTCAAGAACAGAACTTCTCTGGTTAGAGTTGTAGCAAAGGACCGGATGTCCTGATTCCCAACCAGGAGGTGATCGTTTTGATTGTAAAAACTCCTTCAATCAAATCTTCGTGGTGAATGTAGGCGACCACAGCAGCCAGTCCAGATTCTGCTGCACACGATGGGCTCCTACATACCGTGAAAAGGAAACGGTTTGAATCCGTGGGGGACATTCTAACCCTGCTCAAAAATTATTGGTCCAAGTAAAGCTCGAATACCTGCCTCAGACACTGGACCACATCAGGCATCATGTTGCACATCTTAACCCTTGGAAGGGTTTATTTTTGTCCATGTTCTAATTTATTAATTTTGGTGCAGCCAATAAACTTTTTTTGTCTCACAAAGTCTAAAAACTCATTAAAACTTTTTTTGTTGTTAGACATTTTTCCAGTTCTCTCATAACCTCATAGTAATTTTACTTTTGTGTTCCTGAGGGGAAAATATCCACATTAGACAAAAAGGCGTTCAATACAAGATCAACTGGACTTTATTTGTAACAGAAAACGTTTCGACTCCCATTCGGGAGGCTTTCTCAATTCCATGAACAACTGTGCGAAGAATTGTTCATGGAATTGAGAAAGCCTCCCGGATGGGAGTCGAAACGTTTTCTGTTACAAATAAAGTCCAGTTGATCTTGTATTGAACGCCTTTTTGACTTATCATGTCCTGGACGACTGAGAATCTTCACATTAGAATAAACTGTAAATCCAGCTTTTAGTCCCATATTTATCAGATCATAAAACAATACGTTCCTCTCAGTAATGTGTTTATTTTTATTTGACCTTTAACCCAATACTTTAGGTTTTTATATTAGTTCTCTATGTGGTGCTCTGCTTTACATTTAAGAGCCTGTGCGTAAATACAGTACCGGTATTCAGTCACTCTGAAGGAGGCGCCTCACGGCCAGCTGGACTTCCTGTAGAGTTCTGCCTCCCGTCTCGTCTGGCAAAATTGTTTTAGTTTGGAAAGAGCAAAAACACACTTGCAACTTTACACAAGTTATGTTTAGTAAAAAAAAAAAATCTGTTCAACATGCATGCAGGCTGCATCATCGGACATTGCACGGCTCAGACCGGCCGACTCCCGTTAGCGTCCCCCAAAGCAGGACGGCATTAGTGGGTGAATCATTTTCAGTAAAGGCAAAACAGAAATACAAAACTAGCGTTTCTACCATGGGTAGAGGAAAATATATACATATATACTTTTAAATATAAGGAAAAAAAGTCCATGTCTGACCACCGAGTGATCTGTTAGTTTGACTTAAAACAAGGCCTCATTTTCTGTTTCTGGTTCTAAAGGGTCTGGTTGGCTGGAGGGTGTTCACAAAACTCTGGACTGGAATTTTTAAATAATTATCAAAAAATCATTTTGGGCATACTAATGTGGGGAAATGCCCTTTATGGTAACAATTGCCTAAAAATAAATATTTTGTTTATTTATTTATTTGTATTCTGAAAAGTGGAGTTTTTATTTATTTTTAAACAAAAGACCTTTAAAGAGTTTAATTTAAAAAGTCATTTAAGTTTTATATTTTTATTTCAGGCTGAAATGGCTCTAAAATACTGACTAATCGTTTGTGGAAAAAGTATTAAAATGTAGTATTTTGAAGCAGCTAAATAAGGTGGAGGATTTCCCCACAAAGGAGTTAAAGGGGCTTCCAGGGGATGTTCTGGTCATTTTTAAATGAGGTTCTGTGGAAAAGTTTATTGCCTGCTGCAGAACAACACAAGTTATATTCGACCAAATTGATGATCTAACAATGATATTCATTATTCATAACAGTCATTCAGAGTTTCACTTCAGAATTGATAAATTCATTTCAATCATTTCCTGTGAGCTTTGACCTTGCAAAGGAATGTTTTTGACCCTCAAATGTGAGCAGTATTTGCTGTTTTTTCATGGATTTGCCACTTGACTGTATTTTCCATCTTGAGGCCATTTTTCTGAGAAAAAAAAATCTTTCTACCAGAAGTATTTCTAACTTTGCATTCAGCTTATTTTATGTCCAAGACTGCAGAAGTTTCTCTATCAGTTTGTATTTCTGAATTTTTTTAATCATAAAAGAAAATCATGAGACTACCGTTGATGTGCTGGATTTTATTTGTTTTTCTGAATAACGTCTGGCATCAAACTTTTACTCTGTGTTTTTTTTTAAGATCAAATGTGGAATAATGAAAAAAATCTAACTAAATGTTGATGGGAACAGAATGTGATGTTTGTCCTCAATTTGTACAGACTGTGTGTTCATTCAGATTTATGTATTGTACAGTCTTTTTGTAATAAACAGCTTGTTGAAACAACCAAACTCTGATGTCTGTGCAAATATTGTATGAAAGAAAACCCCACTAAGGTCAAAACGCTTGAAACTGATAAAAGCAACAACAAAAATAAATTAAAGCTGCAGCCAGCATTGAGGCCCTCGCAGCAAAGTGCCGCTCCGGCCTTATTTTGGCAACTGTGGGAGCTCCAGCTAATCCGCCCGGTCGCTATCGCGAACACTCTCGTGCCTATCCTGCACCCGTTTGCCAATGTGTGCCTTTGCCAAATCTTCTAAATCACCTGCAAACTCAGGAGCTCCAGCAACGCCTCCTGGTCACAATTGTGAATGCTCCCATTTCGTTCCTGCACGCATCCCCCAGAGTGCGCCCTCCACCCATATCGGTATGAGTCCGGCTGCAAGACTTCCAAGTTTGGCTGAAATGCGACTTTCCAGACAGGAATTTTTGGGATTTCCTTTTTTGGGGCAAATGTTTTATGAGCACTTCCATTAGGGTTTTCAAAATGTCATATGTGGTAGTCAACAGTTAACATATACAGTGTCAGTCTTATATTTAACACAGGACAAAGCTGGAAGAGTCATCTCATAATTCTGAGTTTCTTGTGTGAGTGGGCAGGGCTTAAGTGATGTCGTGGATCCACAATACCAATTTGTCTCTAAGTGTTCATTGATCTAGTCCAAAAAATCTGGTGTAGATGGGATTATGTATCACTGAGATAGGGGGCACACTGGAGTAAAATTTTCAACAAGAATACCAATGTGTATAAAAGTGGTCACTTATGAAGCACAATAAATCTGGTGCAGATCGTTTGATGTATCACTGATGTAACCGTTGGAGTAATGCAGGGGGTGCACTGGAGTCAAATGTTAACCATATCAGTGTGGTTAGAAGTGCCCACAGATGACGCACAATACATCTGGAACAGATTGGATGATCTATCACTAGCTATGTTTACATGGGCAAAATTTTGTGACCGGATTGAAATGTGTTCTGATTGCAAATAGTACTGTTTACATGGGCTCAATCCGTTCATGACAAGCGTTTACATGCAGCAGGCTTTTATTCTGACCAGAAGAACAGACATGCACAGAGTGGTACTACACTCCCCTTTTTAAAAAAAAAACGAAGAGGAAGTTGCTTTCGTGAAAACCACAGAAGAAGAAGTTACTTCCGGGACAAAAGTAAACAGATGCGCCAAAAATGGACCCGCGCCAGAATGTAATGACGGCGATGGAGTTTTTACTGCACTACTGCACTCCCTGATTGAGCTACAGGCAAGCAACGCATGCTTTTAGTCTTTTTTATTCTCAAGATGAGAGCGCTGGAAAAGGAGACATGTAGGGGAGGGGTGCGCTACCGCGCGCAGTGCACATGCGCAGTCAGGATAGTTTCCACGGTCCGATAAAAGGAACAGATCATGTGTTTACATGCTCACCGATCTGGTTACTGATCGGCGTAAACCACCCATTTCGATCTGATCACAAATTAGGTCGGATCACGCCGAATACACAAAAAATAACCCGAACGGGGTGTTTACATGACACACTTTTGTTCCGATCGGCCGTTTGATCCGATTACTTATGTCCATGTAAACATAGCTATTGACATAACAGTTTAAATTATGTAGGGGGCGCACTGGAGTCAAAAGTGAAATAACAATAGAAATGTGTCTAGAAGTGCTCACTGATGACGTACAATAAATGTGGTGCATATTCAATGATATATCACTGATCTGTAAGTGTTGGAATAATGTAGGGGGCGCACTGGAGTGAAATTTTAACCCTCTGGGGTCAAAATACGCAAAGATGCGTATACTTGACGTCATGCATTTAAATGGGCTCTGTTAACAATGCAGAATGCATGTGAAGTGTTCATGTCAAGTCTGTAGGACAGCAGACACTTCAATCTTTATAAAAGTTGAGTTTTTTAATTTCTTTGTTTTGTATTTACTTCAAAATACAACCAGAAATATGACAGAGCATTTTACGCGTGTGGATTCTAGTCAGTGCATGTTTTATGATCAAAAAGTGAACGAATGCAGATAGAAACTCGTTTTTCCGATTTTTCCGAGGTTCATGAACACACCACATTGAATAAACCAATCAGAAAGCAGTTGGCAGCCATCTAATGTGAAGAGAAACAGCAGCTCGGTGTAGAGAGTTTTGGTGACTGTGGAGAGCAGTTGAAGAATTATGCACGGACAATCGGACAATTTGGTTTTCAGAAGTAGTTTGTTTGGATTCTTTTTTTTTTACTTTAGTTCGGTTTGATGAGACATTGTGATGTTAGAGAGCTTGTGATGGACATATTGACACATTTTGTAAATAGTTGTAAAAAAAACGCCTGGGAAATTACCCACAATATGATGTAAAAATGTGTTTACTAATTTGTTTTTTACTAAGTTTGTACACAATTTCTTAAAATTTACCAATTAAAATTTCATTTTAGGCTGTCAAAATTGTTCGTTCAATAATTTTGTGAATTTCCTAATAAAAATATCAAGATTTTTCCCACTCGGATTTTGATTTTTTGGGCATTTTGTGATCCAATGTGATAATGCATTTATTCAAAATGAAACAAAAACTGTAAAATCATGAAGCTGAGGTTGTGCTGAAAAGAATGATACCAAACAAGGCAAGGTAAATAGTTTTTATGATGGAAATATAAGGGTAAATTCAAAATTATACCAAAACGGGCATTTAGACCCCCGACCCCAGAGGGTTAAACAATACCCATGTGTGTAGAAGTGTTGACAGATGACGCACAATAAATCTGGAACAGATCACATGATCTATCACTGAGATGTAACAGTTTGAATAATCTAGGTGGTGCACTGGAGTCATATGTTAAACCACAATAGCCTACCAATGTGTGTAGAAGTGCTCACTGATGAAGCGCAATAAATCTTGTGTAGATCGGATGATGTATCACTGAGATATAACTAGTAATAATATAGGGAGCGGTGTGAAGGATATTGGCCACTTATCATGGATGTCACTTCAAGTGGTGGATAATGATCTATCGTAGCGATTTTTGTGCACCTCGGTTCAAGTGTGTGGACTTTAGAGCCAAACAAACATATGGGGAAGCGTCACATCTGAGATCGTCACGCCGCCACGCCCACATCCTCCAATGAAAACTGTAATTTAAAGTAAGTCAGATCAACTTATGTGTCTTCTAACACAGGATCATCCTGATTAGGTGTCAGAGAGGGAGCATTCCAAGTTAAAAAAGTGACTTCTTGTTCTGAGGGGAGGGGCTTTGATGACATCACAACATGACCACAGAGGATCATCGGGCATCCAACAGGGAAGACTCATGTCAAATTTGGTGCGTTTCAGTCTTGCATTGTGAAAGTTATAGCTGTTTGAAATTTATGGCGTGAAGCGCAAGTTTGAGGTCTAGCCACGCCCCTTTAACATAAACGAAAATGCAAGCTTTTGATAACTTTTACTGTCCAATGTGTTAAGGGCATATTAACCAAGTTTGAAGGCAATCCTTCAATATCCCTAGGAGGAGTTTGTTCAAATCCGCAATTAGAAAGCCGAAAAATGACCCTTTGACCCAAAATGACCAACTTTCTGTTGGTTTTGGACCAGGGCTCCAGAGACTTTTTCGTAGGTCCTGAGAAGATACAGATGTTCATTGAGTTTCAGAATTTTCGGGCAAAAAATGGCTTTGGGCTGAGGTTTTAAAATATTCTAGGGGGCGTTATGGAGGCTATTGGACAATTATCATGGATTCCTGTTCAAGGGGTGGATAACAATTGATCATACTGATTTTGGTGCACCTCGTTTCAAATCTGTGGAATTTAGACCCAAACGTATGTCGACGACGTTCTGTCTTACTTTGCCACATTGCCACGCTCCACCCTAAACGGTCAATGTTGGAAAGCTTGTTACACCAACATGTCTTCGGTCATTGGACACACTGTCATGCTGATTAGATAACGGGTCAGATCAGGACCGTTCAACGTAAAATTTTACACTTCCTATTGTCAAGGGGTGTGGCTTAAGTGATGTCATGATTTGATCATTCAGTCTTTCAGGGGACCGGATGTAGATCAAACACTGAAGGTTTGGTGTATTAGACAGTTTTCATGTAGGTGCTATTAGCGTTTCGTTTTTCATGGCGAGATGTCCAAATTAGACGTCTGGCCCCGCCCCTTCATTATGCTTCAAAACGAACCGTTTTGATAACTTTTTGTCCCCCATGCCTTTTGAACAAAATGTCCAAATCTGAAAGTGATTGAGCAAAATCCCTAGGAGGAGTTCGTTCAAATGTGAAGGCTGTAAACAGCCAAAAAGGTCTGAAAATGTGGACAACATTCCAAAATGGTCGCCTTCCTATTTATCTTACAACATTGGTGCCATGTTTTCTGTGCATCTTGGTGAATTGGACAAGTGTATCAAATTTCATGTTTCTACGACAAACTAAGGCTAATGCGGAGGGTCTTTTGAAAATTTCTAGGTGGCACTCTTGAGCCGTTTCTGTTGCAATTTTTGCCACGCCCCCAAAATACATACATTTTCACCAGTCTTGATACGGCCGCCAAATTTGGTGAGTTTCGGATATGACAAAGCCCCCAAAAGGCAGATTCATTTGGCGGAAAAAATTGCATCTCAGGTCTGAACAGAGCGATTATAATAGGCCTTACAGCGCTTTGCTGCTCGGGCCTAAAATCACAGTGCTTCGTTGCTCGGGCCTAAAAAAAATTGCAGCTCGGGTCTGAACAGAGCGATTACAATCAATAGGCTTCACAGCGCTTTTCTGCTCGGGCCTAATTAAAGCTGCAAGAAGCATTGAAGCCCTCGTAGCAGCCTTACAGTGACCGCGGGAGCTCCAGCTTGTCCACCCAGTCGCTATCACGAGTGCTCTTGTGCCTATCCCACACCCGTTCACTAGGGCAGTGGTGGAGAAAGTACTCAAACACTGTACTTAAGTAAAAGTACAAATAAACAGACAAAAATGTACTCTAGTAAAAGTAGAAGTACCATATTAATATTTTTACTTAAGTAAAAGTAAATAAGTACTTGCTTTTAAAAATACTTAAAGTATTAAAGTAAAAGTACTTGCTGAATGTATTAACTAATGCAATGGTCTACAATACCATTAAGTGTGCGTACTGTATGCATATTTTCTGTAATACATTAATAGTGTTGAGCCATTTTAATGAACAATGCTGCAGATAATGCATGTTTTTATTGTGTTTACTCTGTGACACAGTTCACACTTGGACTTTTGATTCTGTGTGTCAGAATTTCAGTGATGAGTTCAAGATTCAAGATTCAAGACCTTTTATTAACATTGCACCAGTTGTTACCAATACAGTGTGATTATGTATTCACAGTCATCCCGAGATGGAGATTGTGTAGAGCTGCTGCTTATTCAGAACACATGACATGTTCTTCAGCGCGACCTCTCTCATCCGTTTCGGGATGAAGGTCAAAGGTGTGAAAAAAGGAAAGTACCATGAGGGTCACAGCGTTGGTATTTAAAAAAAAGTATCACATTTTGTCTGCCAAGACACCGCATGACACAGTAAAAACTATACCAATAAGCACATTTAGACAGTTACATGTTGCATGTTGAGACTGAGGCAGGGAGGATTCTGTCCATGAGACACCAGATAGCGACAGTCTGACCAGCCGGCCTCCGATAACGCTCATAGAAAAGTTCTCCGGGGGGGGTAGCAGACAAGACAAAGAGCAGCTGTTTTGTCCACAGTAGAGCACATCTCAGGGGAAATTAGATATCCAGCCTTTTTCAAGGCTGTTTCCAAGGGAGTCAGATAAGAATTGACAAATATTTTCATTTCAGGCTCACATTGTAATTTCTGTAGCCTTCAGTCTGTAAGGGCGACTCTGTTCCAAGTGATCCAATTCGGGACTTTTTCCACTGATCCAAGCTCTGACCTCAGATGTTGACCACAGCGTGCAGAGTCCCAGTCCGAGGGTGATCTGTTCACCCTCTGGATAAGCTCGCAAACAGCTGATTTCTCGAGGTCACCGCGCAGACCAGACGTCGGGTGCTCCAGGCATTAAGTCCTGCTGAAGTCTCCCTCCTTTGCGATAGACCAGTGCTCCACAAACGCCAAAAAGCAAAGCGCTGCCATCATAATCCATTATAAACCAGATTCTTCACCTTCACAGAGCACAGCACAGAGAGCGAGACGCACACCATCCACACCCAGGAATCCATGGCGTATCCTCTTTCACTCTGTGAGGGTGGACCGGCTCCCCTTTACCAATCTTCTGTAGAAATCTTGTTCGTAGAATCGAATGCCCAAACCTCCAATCCATCTTAATTTGCGTTCGAGGTGCTTTGCTGAGGAGCTGCAGGCAGCAGGGGGGGGAGGACGGGAGAGGGAAGGACTAGCGACTGCCTCCGTTGAGAGCCAAGGTTGAAAGGTTGAGTTAAATACCATTAAGCAAAATAAGAAAGAGGAATGATTATACCTTTGAGAGTTTTTATTTAACACAAAATAAAACCAATTTGTCATTTTAACTGCAGTAAACACATTTAAGTAAAAGTTGTCTGTTTGAAAAAAGGAGCATTAGACACAACTAACAAAGGAATAGATCACTTCAACTCGTTTGTCATCAACTCTAGTTAAAATATTGTCTAGTCAATCTTGTAATGGATCAACAATGAACAATACTTTAACTTCCTGACAACATTTTCAAAACTTGGACCTGAGTGTCGAGACATTTGGAGAAATCTCTTGTCTCCTAACATCCCATGAACTGACACATTTTAATATTGCAGCAAGAATTTCTTGTTCAAGTTCAGAAGAAGTTGGTTTTCAAAGTTTTTGAGTCCATGTCTGGCTCTTTAGGGAGAGAGAATCTGTCCTGCTGTACTGAACAGTCTTTCAATAGTCTTTCAATAATATTTCAATAGTCTTTCAATAATATTTCAATAAAGCCATGGGTGTTGTGTATCTTCTGGATGAATCTTTGTGGTGGAATCCATTTTGTGTGTGTTAGTGGTGCTGTGGGTGCTCCCAGCTAAATGACTTATACACAAGAATATACATCATTGGTCCAGCTCTTCTTGAAGGCAGGTCTAATGTTACCTGTCCACTTTGCAGTGATTCAGTGGACCAACTCCCCTCTCAACATCAGTTACTTTCAAACTAACGACAAATCAAAAAATTGCAACGTGAATTCAACTTGTAACTCAACACATTATAGAAATGTAGTGTAGTAGAAAGTACAGATACTTAATGTAAAATGTAGTGCAGTAAAAGTACCCACATTTAATTCTACTTAAGTAAAGTACAGGTACATGAAAAATATACTTAAGTACAGTAACAAAGTATTTGTACTTAGTTACATCCCACCACTGCACTAGGGTGAGCATTTGCCAAATCTTCAACATCACCTGCGACCGCTGGTGTTACACCATATTCTGTGACCCATCATATATTGTGACCATAGGGGGCGCTGTTGCATTTTTGCACGATACTTTGCCATAACTTGGCCTCGAAGAAAAGAGCATGCTACGCTAAAAACGTAAGCTTTGAAGAGAGCGAGAGGGAGGGTGCGGGAGGGGAGGCAGGGTGAATAAACGCAAAAGGAAACTGAAGGAATATTGCAGAGCAAACCTAGGTCTTTGTTGACGTAAACTGTTTCTGCTGATTCTCTCCTTCCACCAAAAAAAAAGTAAAATCTGACCAGTAATATCATGATTATTTTGGAAATATAAACCAAACTGTTTCTGTATCCTGATGCATGCTCAGTAATCCAGGTAGTAAAATCTAAAAAAGTTAATTCTGGTCCTCTTGACATTCAAAAAACAAAACAAAACAAAAACCAAAAAAAAAATTGTAGAAACGTTTCGTCTTTCCTCTTAAAGACTTGCATGTCTCAACACAGGAGAGCCACTTCCTCTGGACAAAACTCAGCTGTTCACCTCCACCTCACAGACAAGGGACACTCATTTGAGGACCAGAATGTGCATATTTTGGACTGGGAACATAGGTGGTTTGAGAGGGGTGTGAAGGAAGCTGCTTATATGCCCATCTGCTCATACAGACTCACGTTTGTGTGGCTGTTTGGAGTAGTGTTTTTCTATGATAGTGCTTAGTGTATTTTTAGTTGATGTTTTTCTTAGTTCATATCTTAGATGTTATTACTGTTCTTCTCTTACATTTTATTGTTGGATGTAACTGGGACACTGTACATAATCTTGTTTCATCACATGTACCACATGTGGTGCAAATGACAAAAAAGAGTATCTCTCTCTCTGTCTCTGTCTCTTATATTAAGGAAGAAAAACCTTCTCTTAACGGAGGAGGAGGTCTCAGTTTCCAACTTTCAAAAACGTATAATACAGCTTTAGGACTGATTCCCAGACGATTTTCATACCTGATGGTAGCAGAGGAGCCTCATCTGTGAAATGGACTAACAAAGACCTTAAGAAACACCTAATGTTTAAGGTGTGAGGTGTGATTTATCAATCTACATAGGTGTGTATCTTATCTCAGCCTTTAAAACCTGAACCTCACACTCTGCTCTTTGAATTGAGAAAGCTCCTCTGATGAAGAGCGAAACGTCTAGATTCAAGATGGCTCTGACACTGGTGGCTTGCCGTCCACCGCTGTCCGCTTTGTTTGTTTTTTTACTATTTTTAACATTTTTCTTCAATATGCTGGTGAAGATTCTCAGTCGTCCAGGACATGATAAATCAAAAAGGCGTTCAATACAAGATCAACTGGACTTTATTTGGGGCTGATTCACAAACGTTTTACACCGGATGGGAGCAGAGGTGTCTTGTCTGTGAATTAGACTAGCAAAGTTTGTTGAGAAACCTCTGTTGTTGGGCTGTGAGGCGTTTTTTGTCAATTTACATACAGTTGTTGTGTCTTCTGTCAGAGACTTCAAGGGAACTCCCTACTGTTAAGTTGTGATCTGTCAATTTACATGTATGTGTTCCCTCAGCTTGCAATTTACATATGATAGTGCGTGACTCCTGTTATAAATCCACACACACACAGTCTGGTTCATTGAATTGATAAAGCTTCTCGGATGAGAAGCGAAACGTCTTCTGTTACAAATAAAGTCCAGTTGATCTTGTATTGAACGCCTTTTTGATTTTTCTTCAATGAGATCAACTCACTGCTGGTGTATGATCGCCAGCAACTCATAAATCTGTAATTTTCCACTGCATATCTCACCTCGTTTGGCAGCTTTAACCAATGTTCTGGATGACCACCTCCACTGCTGTTCACGAGCGTACCTGGTTACCTGCAGCGCACGGCCCTCCTGCCCGCACAAAAACATTGGCGCTGTGGAAGACGTGCTGGCCGTCTCGTGAGGCTCGGAGCTAGCTTTGCACGCTCCGGTGCTGCTGCTGCTGACCTCCGGACAGTAAATCCTCCTCCTGGATGTCTCACGGACTTCTGCCTGCTCCAGCTGTCCGGCTCTGCGGCGTACAGCGCGCGCACAAAGCTGCGGTGGCTCGGACCGTCTCCAGAGGAACAAAACCAACTCGGATTCATCCGTTGCTCCATCCCCGGTCAACTTGCTGGTTTCCCCCGCCGACCCTGAGGTGGCCCGGATCGAGGCGCTTCATCCAGGACCGCGCAGTGGACGCACGCACGCGCAAAACTGCGTTTTCCCCGGCGAGCGAAGACGTGAAGAAAACAACCTGAAGCAGCTGATCTGTACTCCGTGCTAATCTCTTCCTCCAGTATGGTGACTAAATCATGTCAAAACTCCAGTTGCTGGCCCAACAAGACTCGCATTATTAAATGTGAGGTCTCTGACTAATAAAAGTTTCATCATGAACGACTTTTTCTGCTCAAACGGACTGGACTTCATGTTCCTCACAGAAACTTGGCTTCCTCGTGGTGAGTTATCTGTTTTCTCTGAACTTTTGCTGGTGGATTGTACATTTTTTAACACTCCCAGGCTGTCTGGAAGGGGTGGAGGAGTTTTGGCTGTTTTTAAGAAACTTTGGAACTGTATACTGCTACAGGCAGCAGCTTTTCAGACTTTCGAACTGCTGCATTTTGAACTGGGCCGCTCCAACCCCCTTCTGTGTGCTGTGATCTACAGATCACCTAAATCCACCAGAGGCTTTATCAGTGAACTCTCGGACTTCCTGACTGGAATATTCTTGAAATATGATAGGGTTTTAATTTTAAGATACAAACTGTATTTTAATTTGCATGTCTGTTGCCCTGAAAAGCCTTTTGTTCATGATTTTTTAAACCTGATACACTCTTTCAACCTGGTACAAAATGTTGTTGATCCAACTCATCAGTAGGGTCACACATTGGACCTAGTGCTGTCCCATGGTTTGTCTGTGTTTAATCTGGAGATTGGGGATGCTGTTGTTTCTGATCAAAACCCCATCTCAATTGAAATATCTCTCACTCGTGTATCTAAAACTCCCGCTCCAGCCAAGAGCTACCCTATTTTTAACCCTTCAACTGCTGCACTTTTTTCTTCTGCTTTCATTTCCACTGCTGTTACAGCCCCTGAAACATCTGCCTGTGTCAGTACACAGGAGTTGCTCACTAGCCATAATGAGACTTGCACTAAGATCCTGGACCTTGTGGCCCCACTAAAAGTCAGGCTACCAAAGATAGCAAAAGACCTGTGGATAAATGAGATCACCAAGGCAGTGAGACGTCTCTGCAGAGGAGCAGAACGCAAGTGGAAAATGGACAAACTCCAGGTTTCTTTCATTTTGCTAAAACATGTTTGAAAAACTACCAGTCCACTGTCAAATCAGAAAAAAACAAATACTTCTCCCCAGGCCCGGCCCGACGCATAAGCAGACTAAGCGGCTGCTTGGGGCCCCGTGGCCACCAGGGGGCCCCCTAAGTGGATTTTTTTTTTGTTGTTGTTGTTGTAAAGATTGATTTCTATATGATTCTATTACACACAATTTCATTATAAAGTTGTGATTTTTTTCTTTTAAACAACAATTTATCTGTAACTGGGTGGTTTATTAGTTTTTAAAATAGTGTTTATGTAGAAGTGTTTGTAAATTCCCACCCACGTTGGGCCCATGAACGCACCCCTGCACCAGACGTGTTTTCGCACCTCCACCAGAGAAGTGAGTCAAAGACAGGAGCAGCTTCTTCAGCAGAAAGGTAATTAACTCTGATAAATTTGTTAAATCTGAATGGAAACAACATTACCCTGTCTGAAGTTTATATGGGCCGAGTTTTTATAAGATATTGGTTTCAGTGCGTGAGTGAGGAATCCGTGATAAAATCGGGTTTGTTAGGAAAAGTCAACCACTCAGTAACAAGTCATGCACAATTTATAGCTTTTTAGGATCATTGACAATGGAGTAACTGGTCAAAAGACAACTGATATAGCAACATTAATCACAAAATGTCACTACATAAGCAGCTAGCTACTAGCACTACAAGCACACCCACATCAAGTGAAAGCAGAGACAAAAAATAAATAATTAATAGCAACAGAAATTGTTCAGTGAAAAGCTAGTTATAACTTTTATGACGAGGGCCACACTGAAACATATTTTATGCAGAGAGCAGGTGTCTTGAAACAGGTTAGCAGATCAGATGTATAATAATAAGAGCACAGCTCTGTGGTGTGTTTATTTTTCAGTCACCAACACTGTGTGTATATGTGTGTATTAAAACCTTATGATTAAGATAGCATTTCATGTCAATGGTATATAGCAACTCTGATTTTAGAAGAATATAATGCAGTAATATGTTAGTTTACTTACACTGTACAGTATAGTTTTTAGCTACTGTAAAATGAAAAATACTCAATGCATTGCCTGAACATTGTCTGAACATTGTCTGAACATTGTCTGAACATTGTCTGAACATTGTCTGAAATTGTTTGAACATTGTCTGAACATTGTCTGAACATTGTTTGAACATTATCTGAACGTTGTCTGAACGTTTCCTGAACGTTAACGCTGAACATTCACTCACTGTAAGAAAAAAAAATTGGTGCAATTTCATTCACTTATTTCTTACATCTTTGACACTTTAATGGTTTCACTGTAAACTATCAATTGCTGTGAAAAACAAATGTTTGCTGTGATCATTTAATCAGTTTTTTTTTTATATTTAAAAGCTATGGTTATTGTCACCAAATCTTTATTTTTGTCTTGATATGAAGTGCACTGACGGTACACTGACGGTGTATGGTTAAATGCAGTGTAAACAATCAAAATACAGTAGGCAGAATAAATCTAGTGACAACAACAAAACACAGCAGACTGTAAGATGTATTTTGACAGTGTGTTGGGGGATTTACCTTGTGATGCAGGGATGTTGTTTCTGCTGATAGGCTTGTGAATGTCCTCTCTGCATCATGGCTACTGTTGTAGCTTTATGCTTCTTATTAATCTTGTATGGCTGTGGGTCATAGTCATGCAGCTTATATTATAGGTGAAGGCTGAGACAACGCAGTTCGGGTCCAACAACGTGTTTATTCTTCTGTGTAACAACAAGACTGTTCACCCATTCTGTGGGCTCATTGACAGGAGTTATCACTGCTACTGAGGAAGGGCAGGGACTTAAAACAGTGTGGAAGAGATCTTCAAGGCCTGTGTAGCTCGTGAACTATCACTGAGTTGCCCGTAAAATTTAGTTACCCGTCGCTTTGTGTGTGGCAGCTGCATGATCCTGCTCGTTGTTGTGAGGCTTGAAAAGTTGTTGGTCGAGGTTTGTTGTGCTACCAGTGTACTTCGGAGGTGCGCTGCATAGCTTACAAATAGCGTGGCTTTTGTCGAGTTTTCCGTCCTTCTAGTAAAACCCGAAAACGTTCCACACTTTAGATTTTTGTCTGGCTGATGTGTTGAAAATCTTTCGCGGTGACTTGCTAGCGCGGCGGCTACTATTTACATCCATGCTCGTGCTCTTGGTGAGCTATGGCGCATGCGTGAGAATAGCTTCGCTCTCGCGTTGTTTTAGAAACGCATTGTAAACCCAGCAAGTCTCGCGATAACCGGTCCGTGTCTTTTCAACCGGTTCATCTCTGAATTTGTGGCTGGTTGCTGTCGGTTTACGTGGATACTACCGATGCAACCACATCGCTAGCTTGTCAAACCGGATATCCGGTCGAATCGCCTAGTAACGAGGCTATTTTTAAAAAGTAAGGAGTAGAAAGTACCAGTAATTGCGTGAAAATGTAAGAAGTAGAAGTATAAAGTAGGCTGAAAAATAATTACTTTACTAAAGTATAGATAACTAAAATTTGTACTTAAGTAAAGTAACGAAGTATTTATACTTCGTTACTTGACACCTCTGCTCTCCTCCTGCCTTTTGCAGCTCCTCTCCTTCTATCACCTGTGCGTCAACACCTTGTGCCTAACAGTGAGTTGAACTTGTTTTCTGTCTGTGTTTTATGTTTTTATTGCAGGTCATGACCCTGCTTTAATTTTAAGACCACATTGATGTAGCACTGTTCAGGTTTATTTGAAGGCATGTTAAGTGCAGTTTCATCCTCTTTAATTTTAAGACCACATTGGTGTAGCACTGTTCAGGTGTTATTTGAAGGCATGTTAAGTGCAGTTTCATCCTCTTTAATTTTAAGACCACATTGGTGTGGCACTGTTCAGGTATATTTGAAGGCATGTTAAGTGTAATTTCATCCTCTTTAATTTTAAGACCACATTGGTGTGGCACTGTTCAGGTATATTTGAAGGCATGTTAAGTGCAGTTTCATCCTCTTTAATTTTAAGACCACATTGGTGTGGCACTGTTCAGGTGTATTTGAAGGCATGTTAAGTGCAGTTTCATCCTCTTTAATTTTAAGACCACATTGGTGTGGCACTGTTCAGGTGTATTTGAAGGCATGTTAAGTGCAATTTCATGTTAAGTGCACTTTGAAATAAGAAATATAAAACATGATAAAAATACATTTTTGTGTTCATTTCATTCCTATTCAAGACACTTTGATACGAATGACTATATATTTAATGTAAATGGTAAATGGTAAATGGAGCTTATTTATATAGTGCTTTCCAGCCCCCTGTGAGGAGCCCCAAAGCGCTTTACAATACCAGCCATCCACCCATTCATTCAGACATTCATACACCGGTAGTGGTAATGTAGGCGGATACAGTGTATCTATGTTTACAATTTTGGTTGGTGGTGTACCTCGGGATTTTTTCAATGAAAACACTGTGCCTTGGCTCAAAAAAGGTTGAAAAACACTGTACTAGAGTGTGTGTGTTTTATAAGTACTCAGCAATAAATGTACATTTAGTTTTAGTCATCAATGTGTCAGTGCCCTTCCCCCTCTAAAGCCTGTGTAGACCAGAACAGAAGCTTTCTGGCAGTTGGGGAGTACAAGAGAATAAAGCAGAACTATTCTTATTGGTTGAGAGCAGGCAACGCTCTACAAGAGAATAAAGCAGAACTCTTCTTATTGGTTGAGAGCAGGCAACGCCCTACAAGAGAATAAAGCAGAACTATTCTTATTGGTTGAGAGCAGGCAACACCCTACAAAAGAATAAAAGCATGAGTTTTTCCTCCTCCATCAGTCAACGCAGAGCAAGCCCACGGGGAAGAACAACTAATCAGGTTGTATGTGGTGACTCCCTTGAAATGCACATTTCAATGCTTTCTTTCTTTCTCTCTTTCTCACTTTCTCTCTCTTTTTGTCTACTTATTTGTGATCATATATAATGGCTTTATAAGATAAAACAAATGTATTCTGTGACTTTTTAAACTTATGATTAATTAAAAATGGTTTTGGAACTTTAAATGCGTGTTTGTCGTGTTTTCAGTGTATCTCTCCTTCTTTGATCCAAAGTGAAACCAACAACGAACTTGGGACGGATAAGAAAAATAACGCCAACAAATTTGGAGGCCCAACCGAGATGGCTGCACGCGGACAGGAAGGGCCAGCGCGAGTCCAGAACATTGATCAGTGACCGGTCACCACTACTAAAAAAAGTTAAGCAGATTCCTGTTTAAACGAAATCTGTGATTGGAATTTTTATAGGCAAATTTGATTCAGTGTGTTGCACTCCAGTAAAATAAGGACATATAATGAGTAAGTACCTGTATACGTAAAGTAATATAATAATACCCAAGTCCCAGGTAAAACACGCAGTGGTCGAGCCTCCCAGGTGCCGACGGGCTTCTGGAACAGAGGGATTCGGGGTTTTAGGATAAACAAATAATTTATCCGCCGCTGTACTTGTAACTCTGAGACCAAGTTAAAACTGTAAATTTGCTAGGTTAGTGGCTAGCTTAAAACAGTGACAATTTAGACTTACTTATAATTTGACACTAAATAAGTAAAGTGCGGGACTGGGGTGAGAGTTTTGAAGTAAACGCGCTGACCTACGCTGATAAAATAGTTCGATAAAAGTTCCAAACCTAGACCATTTAAATAAAACAAAGCGAAATTAGTCACAGAATACTAAATCTTTTTATTATGTTCTAAAATAGTGGGGTTCCAGGCAATGTGAGGAGTCAACACACGATCATACCAATCTTATTTTACACTCAAAAGGTTCTAAAAAAAATTAAAAAAATTTTTTTCATTGCTAAGGTATTCTGGCGTCAGAGTCTCGCGTGCCTGTTGAGCTGGTCTGTCTTATATGTTGTTTGTCCTGTGAATTATAAGGTCAGCGTGAGCTGGTCTGTCTTATATGTTGTATGTCTTGTTGAACATAAGGCCAGCGTGAGTGTATGGAAGAGAAAGAAAAAAAGTTCCGGAGGGATACACGGAAAAAGATTCAGGACGGGCTGGCTCGCCAAAAGGAACGTTCAGTCTGTCTTGACACTTCCTGTGTGGGAGGCATCCGTGTATTCACTGAGTCCTGGTTTCTGTGACAATAAAGATTAATAGCTGTGTGGTGTATGCGTGTTTGACTGTGAGAATGGACAAAGGTATAAAAACTGAATTGGAGGGCAACTTTAGCCAGAAGTGCGAGAGCGCCTCATTTAAACCCATAGAAGAACAAATAAAAATCATAAAACAAGCAATAACCATGTCAGTGCAGGACAAAAAACAGGAAAAACAGCTCTTAAAGAAAGTAGAACAAATAAATGACAAAACAGGCAAAAGTAACGTGGTGAGTTTAATTTGGGAAAGAATAAGGAAGTGTAAAGAAGAAACAAAGGAGTTTGAAAAGCAAAAGAAGGAGGCCAACGCCTTACAAAAGGGGAAATATAGAAAATTGTTGACTGCATCAGACAGCAGTTGTAAAGAGTGGTTTAAACTGGTTCTGGTAGCACAGGGGATGTTTCATTTACTGACTATGGAGAAGAGTGAGAAAACAGGAAGTCTTGAGCCTCCACCCTATAGCAGCACCTCATCAGCACCACAGGCAAAAAGCATGTACCCAATATACCATGTAGAATGGGGCATAGTAAAGATGGAGGAAGCTCCTCCCACCTTGTAGCGAGAGAATTTCATGATATCAGAGAATCTGGTTACTAGGGATGAGGTGGGATCAGTGAGCGCATCAGATTTCAGAGACTTCATAAAAACACTCGGGTCCCAAAAGGTAGCTGCTAGCTCCATAACACCACCAACGTCACAGCCAGCGTTTTACCATCCGGGTGCCCCAGGGCCCCTCTCGCTCACCTCAAGTGAGACATCAGGGCAAGGATATGTTCCCCCTGACGCCCCCGGATGGAGAAACAGGCCTGAATTAACTGACAGAATGTTAAATCTGACACCCCATAACACATCAAGGCCCAGAAATCCCTCCTTGGCCGAAGTCCCTCTTCGGATCACTTCAGATGTTATAACATCTCTTCCTCTTCCATCTAATCGGATGGAAACCACCAGTACACCACTTCCCTTCTACACCACCACACCCAGTACACCACTTCCTGTGACAGCACACCCAAGTACATCCAGTCTTATGGAGCACGAGGAGACGCAAGGGTTTGACAATTGTCCTCTTTCAAACAGCAGCTATCCCTTGCTTCTAGCAGGTACACAAGTCAGGTACAAACCTTTTGCTTTGGGAGACATTCAGGCCTTGGTGGAGAAATTGCCTCCGTTAACAGAAGGAGGTAACAAGTGGTTGAACGCAGTAGACAGCCTCACTAAGGGGATCACATTGGCAGTGGGGGATGTGAGAGCTTTGTTGGGAAGATGTGTAACATCCACCAGGATAGATGAATTGGAACAGGCAGCAGGCTGGAATCGCGCAGTTCTCGACTCAGAACCCATGACAAATCACTTACACAGGCTTGCAGGAGCCCTTAGAGAGGCTTACCCGCTCCCAGAGGGTTCAGGGGTACCTAAGTTTCATTGGAAACCTGGACAGAACCCAACAGTTTATCTAGATCAGTGTAAGCAAGAATGGCATGATAGAACTCACTGCCACGGACAAGGTGCGGGACAGAGATATTTCTTTAGACAAGCTATCCTTGATGGTGTTCCAGCAGCTGTCAGTAAAGCAATGAAAACAAATCCTGACCTTCCCACTGCAGACGCAGAGAAATGGGAACGTCACCTCATTCACCATCTGCAGGAAGCTGCAGATGAGGAAGTGAAAAGCTCAGCTGATCTAAAAGATATGCAAACACAGCTGCTGAAGTTACAACTAAAGCAAGTTAGAGATGTGGTGCAATCAAAGAAAGAGTCCAAACAGATGGTTGCTGGGAAGGAAGGTATGATTACCACCCCACAGCAGCACACAACACCCCAACCATATTATGATACGTCATCTCAGGGTCCGGTTAGGGGACAGTGGAGGAGAGGAGGAAGGGCTCGGGGTAGAGGCTATGGTCGAGGTAACCTGCAGGGAAACAGGGCACAAGGTGTCTGTTACTTCTGTCAGAAACCTGGACACTGGGCGCGCGACTGTTTTCACAAACAAGCACAGTCACGGAGGGAAGGGTACCTCCACTCAGCTCCCAACTCACAGATGGCTCCAGCTGGCCAGCACCCGGTTCTACAAGGAGAGTGGACCCCAGGCTCAGGGTCCAACACTTCCTACCAGCAATGACACACCCCACAGAGAAACCAGTCCATAGGGGAAGGTGCAGACCCTATGATACGGATGAAAGTCATGAACAAGGACTTGTCCTTCTTGGTGGACACAGGTGCCACATACTCCACGTTGAATGACCTGGACTTTTATGAACACGCCACATCTGACACTGTGTCAGTGGTAGGCTTCTCTGGGGTGCAACAAAAACTGCATTTGACTGAACCTCTCCTAATCACAGCAGGACCGCAGTCTTTGACTCATCCTTTTGTTCTGTCCAAGGATGTACCGGTAAACCTGCTGGGTAGAGACTTGTTGAAAAAGATGGGGGCGACCATTTTGTGCGAATCAACTGGGCTGAAGGTCACTCTGCCCAATGGGACTTGTTGGACTTGCTCACAATCCTCTTCCTCCCCAGCCTCACAATGTCTGCTTAAACCAACGCAGGAGGAGGTCGCTGACATCTACTGGGCCTTGATACCCTGAAACCACACAGCAACTTGGCATCTACTCTGCGTACCTGTCTTGGAAGCCTTGGCTTGATGCTCTGCGACCCTATGTTCCACCTCCAGATCCTTTACATCTGACACTCTTTTATGACCGTGACTCTGATGACTGTTTTAGAGAGCATTTTGCCTCTACTTTGCAAGATACTGAGTGGCTTTTGACCTCAGATAAGATCATTGTAGGACCCCAGGGGGTGGCTTCACATGTCACCCTATCACCATCTCAACTCGAATGGTATAGGATGTCATCTGAAGCAGCACCACATGTCTCACTTGCTCTCTCGCCCTCACACCAAGCTAAGGATTTAGGGCCAATGGTAAAGACAGTCATGGACACCCTTGATTGGTGTCCCATACAGCTTCCATCAGTTGCTTTTTCACCATCAACAGATTGCTATATTATTGACGTTTCAGCTCAGGATTTAGAACTGTTAGATCATGAACTTATATCAAGAGACCATGGCAGGGAAAAGACTGATCACACCGAGGTCCCTGCCATGCTTGATACGCTCCCACAGTCCCTCTGGTCCCAAGGTCCAGAGGACGTGGGATTAGCAAACTGTGATCCCATTACTTTTGAACTTCTCTCCACTGAACCAATATGGTTGTATCAATACTCACATAAGCCAGAAGCCGCAGAAGGGCTGAGCAATACGGTTTGGGGGTTGCTAAATGCAGGAGTATTAGAACCGTCTAATTCACAGTGGAAATACTCCCATTTTGCCAGTCGAGAAAGTAGGCACAGGAAAGTACAGAATGGTACATGACCTTAGGTCAATTAATGCAATCCTTAAGACTCCTACCTGCCCTGTTCCAAATCCATACGTGACGTTAACAAACTTGAATCCAAAACAGAAATGGTTCACTTGCATTGATTTGGCCAATGCCTTCTTTTGTCTCCCTTTGTCAAATGATGTACGAGACATGTTCTCTTTCACTTTCAATGGCCAACAGTATCGATACACTCGCTTACCTCAGGGTTTCTCATTGTCCCCTGGAATATTTAATCAGGTACTAAAAGACCTGTTGGTTCATCATCCTCTCCCTGAAGGTATCACGTTGCTTCAATATGTTGATGACTTATTGATAGCATCAGAATCACCTGAAGACTGTCTCAAAGCTACCCATGACATTCTTCTTCTTCTTCATGATACGGGTTTCAAAGTGAGCAAAACAAAACTTCAAGCCGTCCGCACCCAGGTATCCTTCTTGGGACGGTTAGTCTCAGCTCGAGGAACAACGCTTTCTCCTGAGCACAGAGTTTCCATTTTGAATCACCCAAAGCCTAGCACGGTACAGGAAATGTTGTCTTTTCTGGGGTTGACGGGGTATAGCAGACATTATATACCTGATTACAGTGAACTCACTACTTCCCTTCGAAACATGGTTAAGGAACAGGGGATGAGAAAATTAAAGTCCAAACTCGTTTGGAGTCTTGAAGCAGAACAGTCTTTCATAACTCTCAAACAACTTTTGACTCGGGCTACTGATTTAGCCCTACCTGATTACACCTCACCTTTTTACCTTGATGTTTCTGAAGCAAAAAACACCATTAATGGCATTTTGTTTCAGAAAAAGGGGGGGAATAGACAGATACTGATGTACACCAGCATTCTTCTAGATGGTACTGAAAAACGCCATCCACCATGTACACAAATGGCAGCAGGCTTGAGTAAAATCGTCGCTAAAACAGCACATATAGTGATGGGCCATCCACTGCACATTTTAACATCACATAATGTCGTGGCCTATGTGAACTCCGAACTCTTCACAATGACTTCATTGAAACAAAGACGCATGAGTAACATTTTGGCGGCACCAAATTTATTATTTTCACATGAAGGTGTAAACATGGCTGACGGAATGAATACAACACACACGCACGACTGTGTTCAAAAGGTCTATATGGAAGAAAAAATCAGGTCCGACCTAGAAACAGAATATATACCACAATCGGAAATACTCTACACAGATGGGTGCTGTTTTAGAATGGAGGATGGATCTCTGAAGTCAGGATTTGCTGTAATTAAACAAAACGGAGATACATTTGAAGTTGTGGAATCCGGCCAGTTAACGGGAAAACAGTCAGCTCAAAGGGCCGAAATCCAAGCGGTAGTTGCGGCACTAAAATTAGGTACAGGAAAAGAAATCACTGTGTACACAGACTCAGCATATGCTTATGGGGCAGTTCATGTACAATTACCACAATGGAAGAGGGCAGGATTTCTAACTGCAGGGAATAAACCCATAAAACATGAAGAACTCATAAAAGAGTTAGCTGATAGTCTGATGCTTCCAAGGAAAGTGGCAGTAGTGAAATGCAAGGGTCATGATGTAACACAGTCAGATACTGCCGAAGGTAATAGGCAGGCAGACAGAGCAGCTAAAGTAGCAGCTGGCTATTTAGCAAGAGTTCAAATGGTGACAGTGGAAGAAGAATGTCAGTGGAACAGTCATTGGAGCCAAACAGAAATCACAAAGGCACAGAATGAGGCGTCTCCTGAAGAGAAATCTGTTTGGAAAAACAAGGAAGGAAAAAAGAATGAACAAAGCGGGTTGTGGACAGGACCCAATGAAAAGTGGATCCTACCCATGACTCTGAAACCATTAGTTTTTCAGGAAGCACACGGTCTGGCTCAGGTGGGCAACGGACAAATGGCCAGGAACCTTCAGCAATGGTGGCATCCACACATGAAAGACATGATAGCTGAACACATAGGAACTTGTAAAGTTTGTTTACAATACAACATTCGACCTGCTGTAAACCAGAACAAGGGATATTTCCCTTCTTGTTCAGACCAGGACAAGAAGTGATCATAGACTACACAGACATGATTGAAACTGTCAAGGGATACAGATATGTGTTGATGTGTGTTGACGCTCTCACAGGATGGCCTGAAGCCATACCTGCAAGAAAAGAGGACAGTAAAACAGTCATAAAGTTCCTAATAAACCATTACATCCCTAGACATGGGTTTCCCGAAAAAATCAGATCTGATAATGGTACACTTTTAAAAACGCAGACCTGCAGACTGTGGAAAAAATGTTAGGACTAAAACACGCCTTTGGGACAGTGTACCATCCCCAGTCACAAGGCAAGGTTGAAAGGATGAATCAAAACATAAAACAAAAATTGAGCAAAATCTGTTGCACAGACCAAATTAAACTGGGTTGACGCTCTGCCAATTGCATTAATGACTGTAAGAACTTCTGTTAATAATGGTACTGGTTTCTCTCCCTATGAGTTAACCACAGGTCGATCCTTCCCTGGACCGAATGCTTGTTCTCTGCCAAACGAGAGGGATCGCAAGATGGACCATAAGGTATACTTTAATGAGTTAAAAGCTTTGGTGTCTAACTTTACTCAGCAGGTACACGAGAAAAAGGGTCCACCAGGAGACCCTGACTTGCCCACAGCTGAGTGGGTGTTGCTAAGGGTCGTTAAGAGAAAGTGGACGGAGCCTCGCTGGATAGGTCCTTTCCAAGTGACAGAAAGTACCTCACATGTAGTCAGGCTGAGAGAAAAGGGGGAGATCTGGTACCATTGGAGTCAGTGTGCTCCAGCCCGTGAACCAGGAAGGAGCTAAAGGATTGGGCTGGATGACAAGAAGAGGTCGCATTCGAACTCTCATGCCTTGGTAGACCAAAGTAGCCGAGTATAGTTACGTGCCAGGCCCAGAAGGACTCTGTTTTATGGGACCACTCGGTGCTGGAACATCCACACATAGTACAGACACCTAGAGAGATAAAAACATTACATATTAGAGTTCACATAACACGAAGAAAACTTGGGGACATAGGAGGATTCCCGAGTAACGCCAGGGGTCTTCCCTGAGT
>JBBPBX010025669.1:0-12879 GCA_038048925.1 Garcialebias charrua
ACGGACGTTCCTAGCAGCTAAGTAATTAGCATACGATGAGGCAGATTCCCCCTTTTTGCGGCAAGCACGGGCAGGAATCCCAAGGCCCCCATCCATCCATCTAGGATAAACAGAACAAGAGGCCTCCTCAGGTGGTTCACCTGTTTGAACGTCCATCTTTGTACTGATGTTCTGTGAAAAATCAAGTAAAGCGGGTCTCATTTCGCAGCTTGCAAATATGCAAAGTGTATGAGCTGCTCAGAAAACATCCAAGATGTTAAATGAAATAAAAATCAGTGATGTTTAGTAATTTGTCGACCTGTGACAAGGTCAAACAAAAACGGCTGTCGTTGTGAGATTTTTGTGAAAATCAAAACAAAAGAAGCCTCATGTGTGATATTTTAAACTTGCAGTTTAAAATAAAAATAAAAACAGACAGTTTGTTTTGCACAGAATCAATGATAAAAGTGTCAAATTTTATCAACAACAGACATGTCTGTATTAAATCTGTGTAACTGTTCTGCCATCAACATTTGATTATATGTGAAAATCAAATTAAAGTGTGCTGTGAGTACAATATTCTCAAAATGTTTCCCGTTTAAAACAGGAACAGTTACCATGTACACATTACAGGAAGACTGCGTCTTCTAATGTAACCAGCAGGGGTCACAGCGCTGGAAGTGAGTTTATCACAGCGACTGTAATTTCTCTATCTGACCGCTATAGAGGCGCTGTTATCACCAGTGAGCGCAGCCGTAGCTTTCAGCCCACACAGACATCCAACATAGATGAAAAGCATCAATCAGACAGATCTAAAGCGTAACGTGATAAGCTCTAAAACCCAGGCTCACAAAACGAAATCATGTGAGCAAAATCGGTTGACTGTGAAACCCTTTAAACTGCGTTTAAAAGAAATAAGGTCGGTCCTCATAAAACCGGCAAAATCGGTGTCACGTGACCTGGTCACATGGCGATCGGCAGTTTTTCAGAGCAACCGGCTCTGTCCACCCACTAAAATCTCAAAAACACCGCGATTAAACAGTCTTTTCAAAGACAGTAATGGACAAACAAGCACGGAAACTCGTCTGAGACAAGTAGCAAGTGAAATTTGACGAGGAGCGGGGCTTCACCCACTGCGCATGCGTCAACACATACAGCGTAATCGACCAATCACAGCGAAGACAGAACTGTAGTTCTAAAACCCAAGTGTTCATGGGAAATTGTGTCTTCCAAACCCAACGCCGCCCACAGGCGACGTGCCGTTCGAGCGGTGCGTTCACGGACCTGCGGTCTTTTGAACTCTAGCGAGGAACGGACTTTTTAACGTTCTAAAACAGTCATAAATATCGCAAAACACCGCGGTTAAGCCAGTCTTCGACGATATCACGTGCATAGAACTCAAACAAAACAAATAAACTGTTAGAAATGTGTGCAAAAATGAATCTGACAACCAGAGTCTACAGAAACCAACGTTCTTGAACGCGACACACAATGGACCAATCACAGCGTTTTAAGCAGCCATCTTGTCTCTCGGTACCGTTTAGCATTAGCACGACCCAAAGTTCTAGACTCTTCCTTCACAAAACAAACGTATTTTTACACCGCAGAAAATACCGTCAATGAGCTAAAACACAACCAAGCTAACTCTCACGCCCCCAGGGGAGGCAGCACTCTAACCGTGTACAACAACGGACTTTACGTCAAACGGAACCGGAATACATCCGGTCCAAGCGAAGTGGGTTTTTCCCGAACCTCGGCAAACACGTTGTAACAGATTAGGTAAAATGGAGCAGCAAAGAGTGAAACAGACGTTTCAACAGTAAATCGCAGATGTAAGAAAATGAAGCAGGATCGTGACACGGCGGTCACAACAATGAAAAAATGCAGGCAGCCTCGTGACACGTAATGAAACGTCTCACAAGCACAGACAAAACATTTATCACTCAGCAGCTTCAAGCATTACGTTCAAATGTGAATGAAAAAATAATTCTAACGGGAAAATAATCCAGACAATGCCACGCTCAGCAACTCCCGGACACTCACCAGCCAAAACCACTCTATAAGTCCACAACCAGGATGCAAACTAATGCCAACAAACACCGTCAACAAAAATAAGCTACAAAAACAACTTATCAATTTAATCTTTCAGAAGACCCGTACGCGGGCCACCAATAAATGTAACAATATAGGAGTTATTAGTCAGTTTACTGACTTACCTATAGTTTAGACGTGCAAGTCTGAGCAGACTTTATCTGCACAAACTTGCCACCAAGTTCACGGGGTCTCAACTTTTTCAGAATAAATCAACAAATCTAACGATGTGATTAGCCAGTAATGTAATTTCACGCTTAGACTTCAATTTATGTTGGTCTACCAAAAGAATAGACCTTTTATTGAAACTATCACAAAAATTACATAAACATTTGTATCGATATTAGCTCTGATTTAATAACTACGTTGACAAGAATTCAAATTAAAACAAACAGACAATTAAAACTTAACTGTTGGCACAAAACTTGACAGATTAAATACTTATGAAAAATAAGAAATAGGAGGAAGGAGATGAATGGAAGCTAAGTTAACGGAAGTTAATTATTTTGAAAACAACCAGGGTGGCAAGCTTTCCCATACGGATCTCAGCTGGGCTTCCCACACGTTCAGGACACAATCAACGCCTCGTTACCTGTTGACGATACGTCTTGGAGATAAGAGTTGAGGTTTGTGGACACTAACGGACTGTGTTGTCCAGTTCACGCCCAGATGACCTCCGCGCGTGTGAGCTGATTCAGACGAGTGAGAAGAACCGCTTCTCCCGGCAGGAACAGACTCCAATCGCACTGGTTGAACTTTCAAAATAAAACTTTAGAAAACAAATTCTTCAGAAAGGAGAGTGAATGGATCAAAGTAAGGCTTTACTATGATCCCCGCTGAGACGTGGGTCGTTGACATATGACCGGGACGTCTCCAGCTTTCAGAGAGGAGAGCAGGTTGACAGTTCGTACTCCTCGAAACTCTAAACCAAAATCCAGGAAGTGCCCCTTAAGAAGGGGGTGTGACTTAGTCCCATACTTCCTGCTGATTGGTTGTTGCACCCCTAGAGAGGGTGTGACTTTGCAAATGAGTGAGTTTGAGTGACAGATGATAGGGTAGACAAAACATAGAAAACATACGTGAGAAGATGCAGGTGCATGTGCACAAGTCCGTACTTTGTTTTGAGAACTGATTCATTGTTTTTAGAAAGGACGGGAGACCGAAAGCAAGCTATGTCTAGCACTTTTCCTTTGAAACAAAAACAGTTCAAACAAATACGAAGGATTGTTCCTTCAACTTTCGACACTTATTCTGCCTAGAGCAGACAGTTCAAAACATGATCATTCTGAGATGTTCTCTTAACTTTGTCATATTTAAAATATACCAGTTTAGTAAAATCATCATTGAAATGACAAAAATACTGTTTGATCAATTCTGAATTAACACACATTAAAGAGAAAGTTCAATCTGATTAATTAGTGTCCATTAATTCATAATAATTGTTAAAATATATAAGTGTCCATCTGTCTCCTTGAGGTTCAAGCAAGTGTAACACTGAGTGATTCAGAGAGGTGTAGAGAGGTGTACTTGAAGGTCAAGACAGAAATATCAGAGGCTAGGTGTATCACTACAGTGCCTCAAATAGAGGACACTCTGACGTCTCACCTGGCCCCAAATTCTTCAGGAACAAAACCAACTCTCCCCAGCAGGGCCTGCCGGGCCTCGGCGTCTCTCCTCGAGAAATGCTACAGGGCTCAAGGACTTGCGGCGCGGGCCATGAACGCGTCCGCGCTGATGCAAGCCTACCTGGCAGAAAAGCTGCAGCAGCTTCAAGTAGCAACGGACAAGCAGGCGGCTGCCGAATTGCTGGAGGAAGCCCGCAGAACAACTGACTTCGTGCTCCGAATGATGGGGACTGCTGCGGTTGCTTCAGGGCAGAGGGATGGCGGAGGTGGTCATTGCGACTCGCCATCTCTGGATGACACTGACGGACTTACCCGAGGGACAAAAGGTGCCTTTTCTCCATCACTCTATACAGCCGGAAGGGCTGTTTGGAAAAGCTTTGGAACGGATTCAGACGAAACTGGACCAAAGACGCAAACAGGCAGAGGCTCTCCGAATGGGGATCCCCCGTAGAAGCTTCGCCCCCCTAAGGGAAAATGCGGGGGGAAAACCTGCCCAGCCTAGGCATCACTCGACGACACATGTCCCACCGCAAAAGCGGCCAGCGTACGAGGAGGAGCCCAGACAGAGACCCCTTTCGGGCCCTCCTCGTAACGAGCACGCCTGGAGCAAGAACAGGTTTGTCCCTCGCCAGATGTCCAAACACAAGGCCTCTTCGGCGAGTCGTGACGACAGACAGAAACGGGCCTGATGAACCAGGCTCACGTTTTCATATTACACGGTCACCCGCCCACGTGGTAACGGGAATGATCCACCTAAACCCAGACTTTATTTGTAACACAGTACAAAAAGCTGGTTTGTTCTCAGCATGCACCAATCATGCCCTCTCTGCTGTGAGTGACTTAAAGTCATATACGTCATGTCACGTAAGCACAAATAAAATCATGAAACAGCAATTTTTTGTTTTACTGACTCCAAAAAACCCAAAAAAACAACACACAACTTCTCCCAGCAAAGCAGATCCTTCTGACCTGCATGCCTGGCACCAGAGCTTCATCGAAGCCAAGGGCCAATGGTCGAGGCCACGCCACTAGAAGGACTGGAGTAAGGAGGTCTGCTCGCCTACGTGGTCTACAGCCCCATAATTTGGAGGAGGATAAGAATAATTCTCCTCCAAAACCGTCTAATGGAGTTGACAGGTTGTACCCATCCTCAATTATCCCTGAGCAGGACAACTCGGGGACAAGCGGCCTTCTCTCAAACTTGGTGGACAACCAGGGGCTGTTGGCCTCTGGTTCACCAGAGGAGGCGCTGCGGCCACCCAGGCCAAAAACTGCCAGAAGTCTCAGTCTATCAGCTGAAAGAAACAGACTGATGGCGACAGGCCTGCCCGAAAACCATACAAAATGCTCGTGCAGGGTCAACACAATCTTTATACGCCCAAAAATGGCGTATCTTTGAGGCCTGGTGCTCAGAAAGAAATATTGTTTCTTATGCATGCAACCTGGTCCAAATCTTGACCTTCCTTCAGGATCTCTTGGAGAAGGGTCGTTCTCATTCAACGATTAAAGTCTTCCTTTCAGCTATTTCTGCTTGTCATGAAGGCTGGGGAAACAGGACACCTGGAGCACACCCAATCATAATCAGATTTATGAAGGGTGTCCTTCGATCTAAACCACCCAGCAGGATCCTGACTCCTGGCTGGGACCTCGGTTTGGTTTAGGGGGCTCTATGCGACCTCCCATTCGAGCCATTGAGTGAGACTACGATAGATATACTATCTTATAAAATGGCTTTACTCCTGGCACTTTGCTCGGCGAAACGCGTGGGTAACCTCCACACATTATCTGTGCATCCAATGTGTACCAGATTCGCCCCAGACGGGTCAAAGGTCACATTGAGGCCTAATCCCGCATACACTCCCAAGGTCTGGACCCTGAATTATAGGAGTCTAGATTTTGATCTTTCCTCTTTTCCACCTACCTCTGTCCTGAACCAGGATAAGGAAAGGCTACAGGTTCTCTGCCCAGTGAGGGCTTTACGCACCTACATGCAAAGAACAGCCGAATGGAGAAGAACAAACCAACTGTTTGTCTGCTTTGCAGCACCTGCTACCAAAAGAGCCTTATCAAAACAACGCCTCTCACACTAGGTGACTGAGGCCATTAAGAGGGCCTACGGTAGTAAAGGTCAGCAGGCACCCTCTGGGGCAGAGGTGGGACCAAGTCACTCTGTTGCAAGTCAAGTCAAGTCTCAAGTCAAGACGGTCCAAGTCAAGTCAAGTCTCAAGTCAACGACGGTCCAAGTCAAGTCAAGTCTCAAGTCAACGACGATCCAAGTCAAGTCAGGTCTCAAGTCAGGAACTTTTAATTTCAAGTCATTTCGAGTCGTTTTCTTCCCCCCCCCGTTTTTTTTACATTTGCAATTATACATAAAAACAGGATTGTGTTGACTTGATATCACCATAAACATTTCTGAAACTATTTATATGTTTTAAAAGATGATTAAATCAAAGTTGTTGGGAAGGTGTGGTGCAGGTGAAGTGAAGGTTGTTGTTTGTTTGTAGTTATTTTGTATTTTTTTAAACAAGGGGGCAGATAAGACTATTTTCGTCTTTCTGCGCCTTTTCATTCAGTGTTTTTTGTTGTTGTTTGTTTTATCTTGAATTAAAAAAACATGCAGTGCTGGGGCTGTTTGTTTACGTCGAAACTCTTCAGATTAAACAAGTTAGATGTTCCCACCGCTAGTTAGAACGACTTTGTCACGTTTTGCAAAATAAAGAAACCGAGTAGGATTCGCTGCAGAAGAAGCCTGCAGTTTAACAAAACCGAACTACGTCCACACCGACGAATTAGTCTTTCCTCTCATCAGTGATGTCGTCTGCTTTCTCTTCGCTTGTGAAACTTTGTTCAGTCACATTCTGACGGTCATGAGCACTCGTTTTGAAGAGAAAACAACGAGCTTTGGAGACTAGCTTAGCTTTTAGCTGCTGCTGCTCACATATCAGTATTGATAAAAACATGTTTTTGGGTTCTGTGCAACATGCGACCGTCACGCTGCCATTTGAAAAGTTATAACAGACAAAACAGTTCACTATCCACCGGCTTCCTGAGCTAACACGTAGCCCGGAGTACACATGCTAACACGAAGTTAGCTGTTAGCTAAAGTCATCTCACAACAAAATAAAAGTGCTACTTACCGCTCTTTGTGAAGCTTCAAATGCCGGACAAAGTTGGACGTCGTGGAATCTCCATCCGATATTTTCTTATTGCATGTTTTACACTTAGCTGTTCGTTTTTTATTTGAATGCTCATAACTTGTGTACCCAAAAGAAACTACTTGTGGAAGCATACTGGTCCCTCAGCTGTAGCTTGCGTTGTTTTTTTCAAAGCTACGCACACACACATACATACGGAGTGTGGGGTGCCCGGTCTGCGCCTGACTGTTAATGCGCCTGACTGTTAATACGGAATGAGTGAAAATAATTAATGCGGCCACTTTATAACGTGTTTTAAAATTTTGACTTGACTAAAATATCAAGTCTTTTCAAGTAAAAAGCTTCAAGTCAAGTCAAGTCCCAAGTCAATGGCGTCCAAGTCTAAGTCAAGTCAGAGTCTTTCAGCATTTTTTCAAGTCAAGTCTCAAGTCGTGATTTTAATGACTCGAGTCTGACTCGAGTCCAAGTCATGTGACTCGAGTCCCCACCTCTGATATAAACACAGAATATTGAAGCGGCTCCGAGCGGACATGCAGCAGGAGGCGGAGCTGCAGAACTCAAGTTCAACAGAGAACGGACTGTGGCTCCCCCTCAGAGTCATATATGGCTCTGAGGGGGAGGGAGCAGAATGCTTTTACCTGATGAAAATATTTCTAAGTCCTGAACACAACAGAAACTTACACATAGCAGCTTTAAAGGCAATATTTCCTGTTTGTATTGAAACTTCCTGAAAACAGGAAGCTGGTTTCCTAACATGTCACAGCTCATCTGTAAAAGTAAGACTGGTCATCCTGAGTGGGTCAGATATTTTCAAGATACTGGTATTATTTGTATTATGTGATGTAGAGACACACACACACAGATGTAGTGTTCTTTAATCATGGAATTGCTGGTTTACTGGGGATCATTCTTAAGACCCATTTGTTATCCATATTTAAATTTAATACAAACAACCTTATATTCTCTCCAAATGAGGCAAAAGGCTTATCAGTTGGTGAGACAGAAAGATGACTAAACATTTCCTCCTCTCTGTTTCATGTCTCACAAGTGGCTTCTTTGCCCACCAGTCTTATCTGCAGCAAGCCTGCCTGGCTCTAGTACCCATCACCAAACAACTCCATCAGTTATCTGTTCAAAGGTTCAGTCTGCAGTTTCTGTAGAACAGCAGCACTTAGAGAAAATTTCAACAAGCAAAGCATTCTGATCCCTCCCCCTCAGAGCCATATATGGCTCTGCCCCCTTGTGGTCTGTTGAAATTTGAATTCAAGCTCTGTTTTTATTGGCTGATTCAAATTCAAGCTCGGTTTTTATTGGCTGGTTACAAACTTTGTTTTTATTGGCTGGAAAATGGCGGGTCACTTTTTCTTTTTAGAAATGCTTATTTACCACCTGGAGAAGCAAGGGGACAATATTTTTTTTTAGTTTTTTCAGAGATTACCTCTCTAACATCAATCTAGTGACAGAGTGAAGAAATATGTTAAAATATATATTGTTTGAAAAGTTACAGACTACATTACAATCTTACATACCCCAGCTTTCAAAGAATATAATATTGAATTTCACTGGCAAATTGATGGTTATCGTGTTCACTTTTGTCTTCCTGATGTTAAAAGCTCCTCTTTTTCAGCCACTGTTGAGACAATGGTCCTGCTTTGTTATAACCTGGATTTAAATCAAACAAAAAACAAACATTCATTATCTTTACCCACTTCTTCCTTTTCAGGTCGCAGGGGTCACTGGTGTCCATATCCAGCCATCACTGTGCAAGAAGCGGGGGACACCCTGGACTGGTCTCCAGTCCATCACAGGGAACCATAGAGACAAACGAGACAAACAACCATTCACTCTCTCACTCACACCTAGAGACAATTTAGAGTTACCATCAACCTAACATGCATGTTTTTGATCTGTGGGAGGAAACTGGAGTACCCAGAGAAAACCCACACATGCACGGTGAGAACATGCAAACTCCAGCCAGAAAGGTCCCCAGCCGGGGATTTGATCCAGCAACCTTCTCTCTGAGAGGCAGCAGCTCTACCAACTGAGCCACTGTGCCGCCCATTAAAAAAGGCATAATTAAATGTATGAAGGCATTTATTCGCTCAAAATCAATTCAACAGCAACACCTTGTTGACATGGTTACACATCATAACAAATGCCCCAAAGTAAAAAGCTTTCAGTAAATATCATTCCAGCTGCACAGCATCTGATAACAGAGTAAATACTCATCTGAAAAAAGTGATTTACATCCAGAAAAAAATGGAATTGAAGTCTTCAAATGCAATAAATCAGAATGAATTTAACAGAGCTGCTCCAAAATGCTGCCATCCTGAGCGGCACAATTCTAGAACTGACGAAGAGCTTAAGTGGTTAGGGTTAGAGACAGGTGAGACAGGGGTCTAGCGGGTGGCCCAGAGAAGGTCCAGAATGGGGCAAGAGTTCTGGTGGGCAGCCCAGAGATGCCCCAGAACTGGGCAGGAATGGCATTCACCTAGACCTTCTCCATATCAGACACACGAGAAGTGAAAAGAACACCGGGGAGGTCACTGCTGCAGGCGATGGGTCAGAAGAGGGAGTTGTATCGAGAGATGGAACCAGGGGGGTTGTATCTGTTGAGAGCAGGGCAACTGCACTGGGCGATGATGAGACCAGACAAACTTCAGCAGACAATGAGACTGACAAGTCTACAGTGGGTGATAAAACCAGTGAGTCTGCAGCAGGAGATGCAGAGCAGAGGTCGTCATCTCCCCAACGCCCACTGAGAGGCACAGAAATGACAAACCAAATTAAACTAATTCAACAAAATGAATTTATTCTAGATTCATCAGGAGTCCTTCATGTCAAAATAATTAACTCTAAAATTGGCCACCAATTAATCAAATATATGAGTCTAATGATGTCTGAAAACCTTATTGCTTATTCTTTCATTCCCTGAAATGTTCCCAGCTTTGTATTTCTGAGAATAATGCATCCCCAGGGCAGGCAGTGTAGTTCACCACCTGTCTGTGGCCGTGGATGGTGAAGTTGGGGGCAAGTCCATTTCCATCCACAGCACAACGCACCAACTGGTGACGTATCAGGTCCATGGCGTGAAGAGACGGCAGTGTGGCCGTGTAGTTGCCAATGATTGACACGCCATAGCCTATGGCATTGTGCCCCCTTGTGTGTCTGCCAACCCTGTTCCAACCCCGGCCCTCGTAGATATATCCATCAGAGCCGACCACGAAGCTGAGGGCAGAGAGATCAAAGCGGGTGTCAGCATACAGTTTGATTTCTTTAAAATGTAAAATACTCTGAGTAATTCATGAAATGTGGTGCAGAGTAACAGTTAGCCTCATTATGTGTGAACAAAGTTCTAATAAATACTTCTGCAAACAGCAAATGTATAGTATCATCTCAATGTGCAAAGGAAAACTTTGCTTAAAAATTCTCTACTAAAAGAAATCAGAGACTCAGAGAGTGTCTTTTAAGGGATGAAATAAATACATTTATTGTTCTATCAGGCTTAGTTACTTTTCAGACTTTAGAAACGAAGGTCAAAGAACACAATAAAGCTCCACAACAACTACAGCGATGCTTGAAAGGTTGTGAACGCTTTGTAATTTTCTATATAATATGACTTAAACATCATCAGATTTTCACACAAGTCCTAAAAGTAGATAAAGAGAACCCAGTTAAACAAATGATACAAAAATAGTACATTTATTTATTGAGTACAATGATCCATATTTGTGAGTGGCAAAAGAAAACCTATCCACAGTATTCTTGGGGGTGTCACTGTAGAAGCGAATGTGCATTGTACTTCCTGTCCGACACCGGAAGTGCCTGTATTCCATAGGTGGAGTATGGATCGCGGGTGTTTTTGAAAGTTATTTTCATTCATTTTATCGGAGCAAACACAGCTTTTGTTTAAACGGAACGTTTACAGAAATGTCCTACCGGGGTTCAGGTACCTGCTGTGCTGTTCGCGGCTGCACCAACAACCGGACCAAGCTAAATCTTTGGCTAAAACAACAGTGTTTTCAACACGGACCCAAAACAAAGAAAGAGTGTTCCTGCATCCTTCTCTATGGCTGTGTCTGCGCGATCAGGTAACATCTGTAATTTCTTTTTATTCAGGGAGGGTTTATTAATGAGAGTTTTGGATGATTTACTGTCTTAAAATGATATATGTCAGACGCGACAGGTACTTTTAGCCGAGATAGCTGCTAATAAACCTTAGCCGAGAGGCCGGAGCAAACGCGTTCGCTATTTATGTAGTTTTAAATTATGTCAGCGCGATCAGGTCACATCTGTTATTTCTTTTTATTCGGGGAGGGATATTAATGAGAGTTTTGGAAGATTTACTGTCTTAAAACGATAGATCTCAGACGCGACCGGTATCTTTAGCCGAGATAGCTGCTAACAAACCTTAGCCGAGAGGCCGGAGCAAACGCGTTCGCTATTTATGTATTTTTAAATTATGTCTGCGCGATCAGGTAACATCTTTTTAGTCGGGGAGGGTTTATTAATGAGAGTTTTGGAAGATTTACTGTCTTAAAACGATAGATCTCAGACGCGACTGGTATCTTTAGCCGAGATAGCTGCTAATAAACCTTAGCCGAGAGGCCGGAGCAAACGCGTTATTTTTAAATTATGTCTGCGCGATCAGGTAACATCTGTAATTTCTTTTTATTTGTCCCTCCTCTTTTAACAAAACGAGTGGTGTTCCCACATTTTTAATGAACTAAAACAACAAAGTTTGGACTGTCTTCAACTGTATTACTCGCATGTAAACAAACGGGGTTTCCGGTCAACCGGAAGTCGTGTGCACATTTCGCGCAAAGCATCATGGGGCATAGGAATACTGTGGATAGGATTATCAGTTAATTTGAAGGTGAAATTAGAGTCAGGCGTTTTCAATCAATGGGATGATGATCAGGTGTGAGTGGACACCCTGTTTGATTTAAAGAACAGGATCTATCAAACAATTAATGTATTCCCTGCTCTTGATATCACTTTGCAAAGCCTCTGCTTGGAAAATGAACGAGCTAGCAATGTGGCCAAGACCCAAGTAGATGGTTAAAATCCCCAAACTGCTCCGCTCTGTAAGAAATTTTCATCTGTTCATGCAAAGGCAGTATAACAAACCTCTACATAACCACCCACTTTGGATGTTATCAACCATTAAATAGGCGTTATCAATTATTATCCCCATACGTTGCGGTCAGATTGCCCCTCCTGTACCTCCTAGGAGGTTTAAAGGTACGTTGTCACCGTTACAAGCGATGACAGCAGGCTCCGTCTTTAGCTACGTGGTTGGAGCCAAGATGGTCTAGTGGCAGGGCTTTTGACTTGGGACCCGAAGGACGCGGGTTCGCGTCCCGGCCACTACCCACCTTGGGGTGTCTATGAGTGCACATCTAATTCTCCAGCTCCCCGGGCGCTTTCTATGGCTGCTCACTGCACCACCTGGTAGGTGGTTGGGTTAAATGCAGAGACGAATTTCGTCTGTGTATGGGAAACATACGCAGATGACAGGAAAAGACATTATTATTATTATTAGGTTTGGAGTAAAGGGTCTTGGGTTAGGTTTAGGCACAAGGGTGAGGGGGTTAGGTTTAGGGTTGGTCCTCTGGGTCAGGTTTAAGGTTAGGTTTAGGAAAACGGTTACATAAGCTGAAAAAAAAAAATAACACAACACTTCCGGGTTTATGGAAACACACTGCCTACTCACAGCGATAATAACACTGATAACGTTCTTTTAAACATGCTAGGAGTTAGATTGGACAGTTTCGCCGCTATATATGGGGATGATAACAGCTGATAATGCCCATTGTATGGACAGACAACATCCGAACCCGCTAACATAACTCTACATTTCTAGTAACTTGACTATTTTCTCATTCATTCAACCTTTATTTAGACAGGTTAATCCCATTGAGCCCCGGAGACTCATTTACAAGAGAGACCTGATTACTTTAACAAAGAGTGATGACAACAGTGGATAACAACAACGACAACAGACAGTCACAAAAGAGGCATACATA
>JBBPBX010025669.1:13045-26296 GCA_038048925.1 Garcialebias charrua
TTTTTTTCTTCTTTTTTTGCATTATGTTCTGCGGTTAAGCGGAATAAATATGTTATGGGCGCAGCAACAGTGAACTGTAACAACTCTGGTGTAGCCTGGGGTCAAAGGCAGGATAATGTTTTTATATTTCTATTAAAAAAGTAATGTAATGCAAAACTGACTGCAGTGCTTAAATAAGTGTATGTGAATGAACTGCCATGATCTGCTGAAGTCTGAAGTTATTTAAAGATGTAAAAATATGCGTGTAAAAAATATGTAAATGTAAAAATATGTTTTGGAAGTGAGTCTGAATGGACTTTTCACATGCTTCTAACAAACCCACTCAGTAGTGTTTGCATTAAATGATATCAAACTGTAGAGACTGGAGTTTTGTTTTAAGACGGCACCAACCCCCTTTTATCTAAGGCCTACTTGAACTGTCAAACTTTATTTCTTCAAACCGAGGTGAAATCTATTTTCAACCAGTGAGATATTGTCCAGAATTTCTTTCAAATGGCCAAAGTATCTCTTGAGGTCAGTTACCTGTATCCAATATCGCTCCATCCACGATCTTCCTGGTGGAAACGCTGCATGGCCCTCATGTCACGAGAGCAGCTTGGAAAGGATAAACAGGGCGATGAGGGCTCATAGGTGTGATGAATGTAGAGAAACTGGAGGGGAAGGGACAGTGGGATCGGTGTACCTCGGTAGGCTGTTGCCCCCCACTGGCAGCGAGGAATAATTTGAGGGCAGTCTGCATGTAGGAGGACAAGATTCATGTGTTAGAATACTAATGCTGTGTTGCCATTTGAAGTCCAACAATCCATAAATATTGATGTCAGTAGATGACCAGTAAAAATAAGTGAAATTCAGTGTTGAGAAAGTGGACTAGTTTGCCCTCTAGAACAAGTAGAAAGTAGCAAACTAGGTAGTAACTTTAAAATCTTCCCTTTAACTTTTAAAATATGAATTATATATTCATGTTGCTGCAGAGGTTTAAATCTAACTTTTTGTGTTCATAGATCTATTTATTTGTTGTCAAATTGGTATGAAAGTTTATCCGACTTTTTTTAAACTCAAGTTTTCTTATTGTTATCCTTTCTTTGGGGTTGAGGGCATTTAATTTATACAACATTATTACTATTTTGAATATGCAAACTTTTTATGAGACAAGAACGAGTAAAAACAGTTGAAAAAAGAGTTAAGCCTGAGTGAGCTATTCACCTCCCGTAAAACGTTACACCTCGTAGAGCACATATGTCAAAGTCAAGGCCCGCGGGCCATATCCGGACGGTAAATTAATTATCTATGGCCCCCTGGATGTTATTTAATTACTATTAGAACCGGCCCGCAGGCCACAGCCGCCCGCTGGCATTTTGCACGCACCAAAACTACATTCCCCGCAATGCAATGGTAGTAGACAGGCCTCCTCTCTTCCCGTTTTTAAATCCCTTTTAAAAACACACTTTTATACCTTGGCTTTTAACACGTGATCTTGTTCTTTTATGACATTTTAACCCACCTGCAGTGAGACTGGTATATGTATTTTTATTTTTGTATGCTGCTTTTCTTTTGTTTTTTAATCGTTTTAGTTAGCTATCTTTTGTTTTACTGTACAGCACTTTGGCTAACCCTGCGGTTTTTAAAATGTGCTATATAAATAAAGCTGATTGATTGAGTAGGGATAGGGCCGATCCGATCTGGAGGCGTGTCTCATGAACCCAGAGTAATAAAACCTGCCTCACATTCAGGAAATCCATTTCATAGTTTGCAGTCAGCTACAACATGCAGACTGACTGAGTAGCACTTTAGCTAAGAGCTAGCCAACTTTTCATTGTAACATGTCGGCTGTGTGGAAGTATTTTACACTAAACACCACAAGACAGTGCAATGTCTGTAGAGCCATAGCGCCACATTAAACCGCGGTCAAGTTAGTTTTACGTTGGACATTCGAGCTCTGGGGCTTCAGCAGGATGCCACTCTCGCTGAACCGAAACAGGGAGACCGACCACGGCCAGCTGCGTCCAGTCCGACCCGCTTTCTGACCGTCTCGTAGGAGGGACAGGCTGAGAGTGGCTGACCGAAATCAGAGCGCCCGCCCCGGATTGAACAATAAAAACACACAGCTGAAGCCACGGAGCTCAAATGTTCACTGAGAAGTTGCTAAACTTCATCATAATTAATGACCAACAGCTATCAGCTGTAGAAAATGAAGGATTTCACAGCTTGATACTTGCAGCCAACAGTAAACAATCATAAAAAAGCATATTAATTAAAAATCACAAGAAAACTGTATTTAAAAAAAAAAAACATAAACAGCTACATTATAAAACAATGTAAAATACTAAAAACAGGAACATGTTTGTGTTGGTTTATGCCAAGAACTTAGCAGATGTAAAGCTATTTAATATTTTATTTAATTCATTTATTCATTCATTTAAAAGAGACAAAATAAAACAAATTCATCAAAAAGAAAACATTGAATGAAAAGAGTGCAGAAAGAAGAAAAAAAAATTATTATATCACCCCCTTATAATAAACATTGAACCAGTCTGGCCCTTGGCTTGTAGCATATTTGTTTATTTGGCCCTCGGTGTATTTGACTTTGACATCCCTGTATAGAGCCACCGTTTGTCGCAGTTACAACCTCAAGACTCTTCAGGTTCGTCTCCAACATCTACGTATGTCCAGTCCAACTTTATTTGTAAACCACTTTAAAACACTACAACAGACCAAAAGTGCTGCATAGACTCAACATTAAAACACCGCTCTCACTCCATCTGCAGTCGGGCAATAGAGGACCCACTAACCCCCAGATTAAGTGCATCATTGATATCCAGTAAGAAAGGCACGGATCGTTATTTCAAAATGTTTTCTTGGAATGAGACTTTTATTTTGGACATTTTATCCAAATGATAAAAACTCATTTTTAACGACTGACCTGATCTGAATGTCCAGTTTAAGCTCAGGATCCAGTTCAACACCAGATTCTTTACAGTCAGTTTGCTGTACTGGGTGGGCCAAGAAACCTGAAAGTTATGCACCATAACTCATGTTCCCTGAAGGAAGGGAACGAGGTGCAACATATGCTATGGGAATTGCGCCCCCGCGCGATTACCTGAAGGAATACATTCACGCCTTTACGGCTAGGGCGTCAACGTTGCGCCAGAGGCCCCGCCCTCTGGGTATTTAAGCGACTGACGCCCATCCATCTTTCTCCAAAATTGCACTTCACCGAGCTTTCAGCATTGAAAAGGGCCAGATATGTTGCACCTCGTTCCCTTCCTTCAGGGAACATGAGTTATGGTGCATAACTTTCAGTTCCCTTTCAGTCATGTTCTCTCGGTGCAACATATGCTATGGGAACGTAATTCATTCACACCCTTGAAATGCTCAGTAAAATGCATGCTAGTGTGAACATCTGCCCTTGTTCAACAGGCATCTCAAGGCTACTTTCTACTGTGTGTTAGAAAGGACAGCCTGAGTGACATCACACGCAGTAACATCCAAACTGTAATGCTTTGCAAAAGTGTTTAATGAACTCCAGTTCGCAGCAGCACAAATGTCTGCAACTGGTACACCCTTGAACAGTGACCACGAAGTGGCCAAGCCTCTAGTAGAGTGAGCATGCACTCCAGAGGGCACCTGTTGACCCTAAAAATGCATTTTGCTGCTGTAGCTCAAAGCGATAGTGCACTGCTATTTTGACCCGGCGAAGCGGGTTCGCTTCCCGCTTGGGAGAAAGTTATTTTACTTTTTTTTTTATTGGAGTAAATAAAAAGGAGTTTGTTAACCAAACAAACTCCTTTTTATTTAAAAGAAAATGTGAATAAAAAAAAAGTAAAATAACTTTGTACCAGGCGGGAAGCGAACCCGCTTCGCCGGGTCAAAATAGCAGTGCACTATCGCTTTGAGCTACAGCGGCAAACTGGATTTTCAGGTGTCCACCTTACCCACATAGGAATCACTCCTCTTAACATTCTAGCTGTACGTAGAAGTTAGAGATTATTAGTTATATTTTAAAACCCTGGTTGCGCGCAAGAGTTAGACAATATTAGTTATTGTTTAATGACATTCAGATTGCGCGGAAAGGCGGAAATGGGTGCGTGCTTCGTGTTATTTACATTCTAACAGATACATAAGCTGATTTGTAATCAGTTATTAACAAAAAATTTAACTCAGAAAAACTAATTCAGCTAACAATTTTTTTAGGGTTTTCTGTAGTTAATTTTTAATGAAATGCAGCCCTCGCGCTGAGATTGTTAGAACAAGTCCAGCCCCTGCTGCAAACAACGAATCAAATGTGAGCTGTACATGACGTCAAACTGGGCCGGGGGAGCTCGGCCCGAACAGAACCACGGTGGAGATGGTTCCAAAACGAGGGCGGATCCGGGGAAAAAAAGGAAAATGCGAACACGCTGAACCCGGGTTAGAAGGCGGGGCAGGGCGGCCCGGGCCATAGTGGGCCGGTCAATGCGAAAACGGCTACAGAGAGCCCCCAGGACCAGGCTAAGATCCGAACCAGGGATCAGGATCCTGCTGGGTGGTTTCATTCTTAGCACACCCTTCATAAATCTTATTATGATTGGGTGCGCACCAGGTGTCCTATGTCCCCAGCCTTCGTGACAGGCTGAAATTGCTGATAGGAAAACTTTAATCGTTGAGAAAGAATTACCTTTTTCCAGTAAATCCTGAAGGAAAGTCAGGAGCTGAGCCAGGTCGCATGAGTAAGGAATAATGTTTCTTTCTATGCACCAAGCTTCAAAAATACGTAATTTTTGTGCGTAGAGAGACTGTGTTGACATAGCACGGGCATTTTGGATGGTTTTTACCACATTTTACAACAGGCCTGATGCCATCAGTTTGTTTTTCTCTGCCAACAAGCTGAAATTTTTAACAGCTCCCAGCCTAAGCGGCGGGACTGCTTCTTCTGGTGACATAGTTTGACCCTGAAGAAGAGCAGTTGATATATCAAGTTCCCCTCCAAGGGCCCTGGAAGCTGTGAACCCCTGGGGGTCAACCAAGTTGGGGAGAAGGTCTTCTTGCCGACGTACTACCAGGCTGCTCTGATTGAGAGTGATCGAGGGCAGATGCAACCTGTCGTCCTTATTAGACAGACGTGGAGCAGAATGTCTCTTTTTCTCTCCTTGTTTGGGGTTATGGGGCTGAGAAGCTGCGAGTTTTGTAAACGGGCAGATCTCCTGACCCCAATCTGTTTCCTGGATAGGTCTAGTTTACTGGTCCTCAGTCTTAACAGAGCGTTGGAGCCAGAGAAACCGCCCGGGGTCTGTGTTTCACCCGTTGGGGAATATTGTTTAAGAGCAGAGCTGAACCAACACAGTAAGAAAGGTCACATGCTGCCGAGTCACTGCTTGGACATTATGTGTCGCCCATTAATGATAAAGGGACAGCTGCAACGTGAGAACGTGGAAATGATTCTTTGTGGTTGGCAGACTTTAAATTGTTTGGTGATAGGGAGCCCAGTTCCCTTCGAGCAACAGGAAGAGGAATCTGATTCAGCTCTGATTTGTTTACACACACATCAGTTTGATCACAATTGCCTCTGTGAGCGTGTGAAGCTTGTGGTTGCCGGTGGGCTTCTGATGTGGCCCCCCGTCGTTAGATTCTGTCGGCGCGCGGACATGTCACGTGTTTGCTTGGTTAGTGTATTGACCGCCCCGTCGTTCACAATGGAGCGGGGAATGTAGCACGTGACACCCCTCACCTGTCTCCATGAGGGGTGGGAGGCCTGCTTGCAGACACCTCTGTGCCTGTCCGCTACAGATGGAGCAAAGGCACCCCGCGGGGGTTCATTGATTAGGCTAACACCCTGTGAGCCGTAAGGGAGGGAGGATACGACCCCCTCCCTTTATGATGGCTAGCAGGCCAGAGGGACCTGTTCTGCTGAAGTTATTATTATTTTTATTTTTTGAGAGTCAATAAAACAGAAAGGGGTTGTTTTTTAGCTTTATTCGTGCTTATATGTAATGACATGTTTGATTTTATGCCACTCACATCAGGAAAAACATGATTTGTGCATGCAACAGAGTTACCAGCTTTTTGTACCGTGCTACAAATAAAGTCTGGACATAAAAAGATAATTTCCCATACCACGTGAGCGGGTGACCGTGTAAAGTCAAGACGTGAACCTAGTTCATCAGGCATGCTTTTGTCGGGTGTCCCGGTTTGCCGAGGAGAACCCTATGTCTGGCCGCCTGGCAGGGGACAAACCTGTTTTTGCTCCATGCGTGCTCTGTTTGAGGTGGGCCCGGCGGTGGTCTCTGCCGATGCTCGTCCTTGTACGCCGGCCGCTTTTGCGGTGGGGCACACGTTGCCGAGCGGTGTCGAGGCTGAGCAGGTCTGCCTCTAGCAGACTCCCTGGGGGGGGGGGAGCTTCTCCTGGGGATGCCCACCCGGAGAGCTTCAGCCTGTTTGCGCCTTTGGTCCAGCTTGGTCTGAATTCGATCCAAAGCTTTCCCAAATAATCCCGTTGGTTCTATCGAGTGGTGGAGAAAAGGCACCTTTTGTCCCTCGGGGAGATCAGTTAAAGTCATCCACAGATGGCGTATCGCGATGACCACTTCCGCCATGCCTCTGCCCTGAGCAACAGTGACTGTTCCCATCATGCGGAGCACGAAGTCTGTTGCCCTACGGGCTTCATCCAGCAAGTCGGCGGCAGCCTGCTTGTCCGTCGTTACCTGGAGCTGCTGGAGTTTTTCAGCTAGGTAAGCCTGCATCAACGCGGACGCGTTCATGGCACGCACCGCGAGTCCCTGAGCTCTGTAGCATTTCTCAAGCAGAGAAGCTGAAACTCGACAAGCTTTACTGGGAAGAGTTGGTTTTGTCCCGAATGACTTAGGAGCCAGGTGAGACGCCAGTGTGTCCTCAATTTGAGGTACATTGGCTATTCCCACCTCATCCATCCCATCCACGTCGAGGAACTACGAGAGTGGTAAGAGCATGGGGGCTCTTGGTTGAGCCCAGGTGCGAGTTAGTTCTGTGAGGAAGTCCGGGAACACGGGCATCCTTTGCCTCGTGGTGGCCTGCTGCTTTGAATAAAAATAGTTTCCTGCCAGCCTCGTGACCTATTGGCGAGGCGGAGGCTCGGGCCATGGGATGTGCAACGCGTCCGTTGCTCTGTGACACAGGTCGAACAGAGCAGGGATGGAAAAATCAGTTTTCGGGAGCATAGGTACCGGGGTCTGGGAGAGGTCTTCACCCTGTTCCTTGTATTCGACGTCTGCGTCCTCCGCAGAAAATTCGCCTGAGGCTGAAATCGAGATCTCGTCCTTGTTCATCATGCCTCGGGTGTCGAACTCGACTGTTGAGTCCACCATAGGAGCCAGCACGTCAGGGTTGTCACCTCATTTGACTCGTGTGCTATAGTGCAGAGCCATGTTCTCGTGTTCCGACGTGGTAGTGAGAGGCTCGGTGGTGTCTGGGTCCGCTGGCACTGCTGGGACACCCATGGCCTTGGCGACGAGGTCAACCCGGTGCCGTAGCACCGCCTCCAACATCTGGCTGCAGTGTGGGCAAAAGTTGGGTGCATCCAGCGCCGTTTTTGCACACCATCGTAAAGCTCCAACCACTTCATCAAGTTTGCGGACGACACAACAGTGGTGGGTCTCATCAGCAACAACGATGAGACGGACTACAGGAACGAGGTGAGCCGCTTGGCCTTGTGGTGCGGACACAACAATCTCACTCTCAACGTGGAGAAGACAAAGGAGATTGTCGTGGACTTCAGGAAGAGGGATGCACAACATGCCCCTCTGACCATCAACAGCACCGCAGTGGAGAGAGTGGACAGCACCAAGTTCCTGGGAGTGCACGTCTCAAAGGACCTGTCCTGGAGCAGGAACACTGCAGCACTGGCGAAGAAGGCTCACCAGCGCCTCTACTTTCTCCGCAAGCTGAAAAGGGCTGGAGCTTCAACCTCCATCATGTGCACCTTCTACAGAGGTGCCATAGAAAGTGTCCTGACCAGCTGCATCACTGTGTGGTTTGGTGCATGCACTGCATCCTGCCGCAAGAGCCTCCAGCGCATCGTGAAAGCAGCTGAGAAGATCGTCGGCACCTCCTTGCCCTCACTGCAGGACTTACACAGCAAACGCCTCACTCGGAAAGCCCACCGCATGGCAGGTGATCCCACACACCCACTACACAGCCGCTTTACCCCGGAATTACACTGCACGCGGCTCCGCCCTGCTCCGGTCCGCAGGTCGCAGCTGAACGAGTCCAATTCCCACTGCCTCCGCTCCGCTCAGGTCCGCCTGGATGCGCCGCTCCGAGACACGTGCGAGATCGCGCGATAAATCAAGTGATAAATAAGTAAGTCAGAACAAAACAATTCATTCGGTGGAAAGAAGGAGAACAACTGTAGAGAGACTGCTGCCTTGATCTTCTCTCGTAAATGAGCTACATGGTTTGAGCAACAGGAAGTGATGTTTACATTTCAGAATAAAATACTTTTTTATTTATTTATTTTTGTATTGCGTTATTAGGTGTAGTCATAGTCATAAATATAATAGTTTAGTCATAGAATAGTCATAAATGATAGTTTGACAGCATTTTTGTACAAATAAATCCGTATAGAGCTAGGATTAGTCCGCCCGTGGTGATTTTATTTTGTAAATACGGAAGTTGTGCTCGTTCCTTTTCCTGTTGGTGCGACGTAATCTTCAAAAGTTGACTCCGGCACAGCTCCGTCATCCGGCAGAAATAGAAAAATTTCTAATTTTGACGGACTGCCGTCCGCTCTCCGCAGCTCGCCGCCGCCGTGCGGAGCCAGTGTAAATTCTGTCATTGATTATAATGGGTGCGTATTTGCTGCGGAGGTCGGACCGGAGCGGGGCGGAGCCGTAACGCATGTGGTGTAATTCCGGGGTTAGACTGCTGCCATCAGGGAGGAGACTGAGGAGTCTCCAGGCTCGTACCAGCAGACTGAGAGACAGCTCTGTTCATCAGGCAGTCAGAATGCTAAACACTCTGCCTGCTCTGCCTCCCCTCCCATTTGAACTGCCTTAACACAAAAAACTTTCTCACACATTACCACTCAACACAAAGTTTTTAACACTGGACTCTGTGTCATCAAACGGGTTATTCACTAAACTCTCGGTCATGTGTTCATTCAGTTTGCACTACTTCTCATATTTGCACTAATGTTTGTATTACATTACTGCCTATAGTCATACTACTGTTTACATTCACTGTTTACATTTATTAATACTGTTTACATTTATTACTACTGCTTTACATTTATTACTACTGTTTACATTTACACTACTTTTATCTACACTACTGCAGATACATATACAGCATTCTCTGACTAGCCTTATCTAAGGATGCCAAATGTGCCTTATGTGCCTCACTGCATATGCCACTTTGCCTCTATACCAACATCAACTACCTCATACATATACTGTGTACATTAACTTATATGCTGCTGTGCCACTCTTTGCAAATGTCAATGCTAGAACCTTCAGTTTATTAGATATACTTTTTATACTTTTTATACTACTATGCAAAAACTCAGGACAGTATTACACTTTTATTATTTCATTTTATGCTTATGTTCATTGGGTGTTTGGTGTTTTAGGGGTGTTTGGTGTTTCAGTGTTGGTGTAAATTTTCATACTTTTATACTATTATGAAAAAACTCAGGACAGTGTTACACTTTTTTACTATTTTATGCTTATGTGTATTAAATGTTTTAGTGTTTAGTGTTTAGATGGTTACTGTTGCACCGAGGGACTGAGAGAAATGCAATTTCGGTCCTGTGTATGTCCTGTACATATTGCAGTTCTGACAATAAAGTTGACTTTGACTTTTGACTGTGACTTTAACATTCCCAAGCAGACGGGACAGGCCTCAAGGGTGTCCGTCGCTGTGAGGGAGAAACAACATCCGCTAGGACAAGCGCGCGAAGTTGGGCTCGCGTCCTACTGGTTTTCCTTGGAAATCTTGTCTTTCGCTTTCCTTTCTCGGGAGGCATGTCCGACATAAGGCGAGCGAGTCCTTCCAGAATCCTTTTTCTTTTTGCTTGAAACGTCTCCTCCGTAGCGTCGCTTTTGCTGCCTAGCCCGCTACGAGTTAGCAGGGATAGCGGTTATGGCGTAGTTAGCGCCGTCGAGCGAAGCAGTCTATGGAGAGAGGAGAAGAAAAAACTTGAGGGTTAAAAGAAAATGTGCCAGACTAGCTTTCGCTAGTCCAGCAGTACGCAGGAATAATTCTTTGTACGCTCTGTGTAGGGAGCAAGCTCACCTCAAGTTGAACGATGAAGCAACAGAGAAGTCCCACGAAGAGCGGTAGTTCAGGTTTAAGCGAGGTGAAGGGCAAAAAAGAGAAAGATGGATGGGCGTCAGTAGCTTAAATACCTAGAGGGCGGGGCCTCTGGCACGACGTTGACACCTTAGCCGTAAAGGCGTGAATGTATTCCTTCAGGTAATTGCAGGGGGTGCAATTCCCATAGCATATGTTGCACCGAGAGAACATGACTGAAAGGGACCTAAATCTACAGTAGGGAGCCCAGTAGTGCCTCCAACATCAAAAATCCCTCAACTCTTTCTTCAATCTTCTTTCAAGTTCAGGCTGCATGTGTCCAACAATCTTTTAACTTCATTTACATGGTTATGATGGAAATGCTTTAAAGCAGGGTGCCCAAAGTGGGGCCCGCGGGTCAAAGTTACTGGCATCATTACTATATTAAAATGTCCTTTGAAGAATCAATGTGTTTACACTCACTGATTCCACCCATTGACTTTATTGTTAGTCGGCCTGACTACCATAATTTAACTACACAGATTATACAGTAAAGTAGATAATTTTTTATATAATTTTAATTTATATTTTTATATTTCATTTTGACAGACTTTCTACCATTCCTTGTGTTACGACTGGAAACAGCCAAAACATATTCAATAGACACTGGACACAGAAGAAGTTTAACAAAAAATTGTATTAATTAAAACTAAGAGCGTCCAAGCCGGCGAGGTCCTATCTGGCTTCTCCCACCTGGCCCGGAACGTCTTCTCCTGGTTCAGCATCAACAGAAAATAAAAATTAAAGAAGAAAAGTTCAAACGAATGAAGGACTAGTGAGTTTGGCCAAAAATAACAAAACGCCACCCAGGCAGACCCAACCCTATACAGGGCTGTCGTGTCTCCCCAAGCAACGATCTATCTTACCGAAAGTCCCTAAACAAACAAAATACGAAAACTGGACTACCAACACTCACAGAGTCAAAAGTACAACAAAAAGGAAAAAGAGAAAAAAGCAACAGTTCCCTCACTGTTGTCCCCAGCTGTCCTCCTCCTGGACAACTGTACAAACACTACCCTCAGTGTCACCTATAATAAACTCAATTAAGCCCCCACAGGTACAAACACAGGTACACACCTCCTAAGTCAAAGCTTACGTTTCAGTCAGCACTTAAGGTGTCTTAACCTACACAGAACTCTACTTTAAAGCAGTCAGAGTCACTTCAAGTGCTCAAACAGCTCAGCTACTACTCCCCCTGTAGCAAACTCATCAACAAGCAAAGAAGGTGAAGATCTCCCTGTGTCAGCACAACCCATAGCTCAGTAGCTGTCATTCAACACTCGGTTTGTTACCTTAAAGGCCCTAGTATAGCTCTGCGTTCGACCAAACGCTGCTCGACGCCATTCGAACGCAGCGGCACAAGCCTTTGAACGCGGGCGCGAAATCGCCAAGCTCAAATTTTACGACTGCATACGCAAGCGCGTTGTCTCACAATAAACTGCCCGGCGCCGGACTGTTTTGTATGTGACACAAATGTATTAAATTCCCCTTCTTCATCCCTGATCTGGCCTTTTCTTTTGTTTTTTGCCAAAAGTCAAGTGATCGCTTCCTCCTCCGCTGACTTCATGACTGAAATGATGAGGAAATGAATGAATTTGTCTCGAGCGAATTAAACTCATGTCTAACGTGGCTGCGGGAGGTTCTGCAGATTTCCTGGTGTTCTGGTGTGCTCAGGGCTTAAAGTGAAAAAAAATCCTGAGCCTGAAACTTTTTTGTGTTTCAACAATTCAACAATTGTGTTTGAACAATTCAGCTTCAAGTAACAATGACTTACATGAGGTTTCAATGTATCTGAACTTAATGTAAAAATATGTGCCCCAGAGAACTGCCCTGCAGCAAAAACAACTCAAAAAAAGACTCAACGCCACATTGAACAGACACAGTTCAGTGAATTCATCTGCAATAAATTTAGAATACTCAATACTGTATCACAATCTAAAGGGAAGTTCCACAGAGCTGGTGTTAGGACTCCCAGCAAGCTGGAGTCATCTCCAGCATTAACACACAGATGTTTCTGTGCAGTGAAAATGTTTGTGAGCACAGACTGTTAAAACTCTGATGGAAAATGTCTTACCAGTATGGCATCAGAAGCATGGGGGGGTCTGGGGGTCCTCCCCCAGAAAATTTGGAATAAAGTAGATGCCATTTCCTGTATTCTGGTGTATTTTAAAGGGTTAAACATCTATGTTTACCTACATACCAGTAAGTAACTTGATTCAATAATTAGTTTAGAAAGCCTCCGTCAGAAAGGAGGGGGGGAGGGGGATTGTTTATGTTCAGCTGTGTGCAATGTTCCCTCTAATTTTTCATGTGTCTGAGCATACACACAAGCTCTCTGAGCACACAGAGGACCACTATGAGCAACAGGATGTGCGCACTATCCACACACCTGTTATAAATCTGGGATCATAGAAAGTTACATGGCTTATTAAAACAATCAGATTACAGCAGCAACTTCCATGAGTTTGCTTTCAATATAAGTGATTTTGCAACTCCCAGCTGAATGAATAATTTTTATTATTTCATTTTATGCTTATGTTTATTAAATGTTTAGTGTTTTAGTGTTGGTGTAACTTTTCATACTTTCATACTAATACTATGCAAAAACTACTATGCAAAAACTCAGGACAGTATTACACTTTTAATAAATATACAGTATCTAATTTAGATGATTTTTATTTTAATGCTTGTAGGGTTTTTGTTTAAAATCTCCACATTACTGTATTATTTTTTTTATTGACAAAATATTTATTTTACTGTAAGTTTTTAAAAAGTGTATTTTCCTCCTTGGTCCCTGGGTCAACATCTGCAGAGCTCAGGAACTGATGCTTGGTTCTGGACCTGCTCCTCTGCACACCTGGCCTGGTTCTGCTCTTCCTCTTCTAACGATCTTCCTCTTCATCACCCCGCTCTCACTGACTTTATCACGTGACTTTATCGTGCACTGACCTC
>JBBPBX010025670.1:4825-38705 GCA_038048925.1 Garcialebias charrua
ATATATATATATATATACTAAAATAAAAATAGTGTTCCTACTTCACAGTTTTTCACCTATCCTGGTGGTGCCTTGAACGTAACCCCCACAATATTCAAGGGACTACTGTATATTTGAACAAAAACGTGGAGTAAAGCTGAAAACCGAGCTGCAAAATGACCCATGTTTGGAGTTAAATACCTATTGACCAATCAAATGACAACATTTTCTGAAAGAACACAAGCACATTGAGTGAATCAGGCTAGCATCACTTTACTGACCTGCTGAAATCATTATTTAATTTGTCTTTTATGAATGACAACAGGGTTTTATGGACTAGAGTCTACTGTATTTGAAGCAGAAATAATTGAGCTCCATCAGCAAATAGTGGTGTTACTCTTTAAGAGACTCCTATACAGTATTGCATTGATGTTTGACAACAGATAACTTTGCCTATTATAAAGTTTATTACAATTTAGATTTTGTAGCTGCAAAAGTCAAAACTATCTAAAATATACGGTCACATTCATATAAACTTTTTTTAAAGCTTATATTTTTACCCGTCATCTTTTCTTAATGTATAAAACACCCACAGTTCACCCCATCAACCTATGTAGCAACAGAAGAATGACTTGTTTTCACTTGGGACAATGTGATTCTCTGCTGAAAAATAGACACGTACTGTTGATGTGATTTTACGGCTCTTAAGGTATTATATCATTTTTTATGATTTTGGAATAGGAGGGGTATGAAGCTACCTGACAACACCATAGGAAACGTGTTAAAAGCCAAACCATGTTTGTCATCAAGGTTTTACAGTTATGATCTAAACAACAACAGGGCGCTGTGTTTCTCAGACAACACCGACTGGTAGTTCATGGTCACATCCTCATTTCTTGCCCCCCCCNCTCTGTGTTTTGCAGGTTGGTGTAAAGATGCAGAATCATTAATTGATCCAGTGTTGTGGACATAAACCGGAACCAACAAAGTGTCAGGGTACGAGACATTAAGAAAAGAAACACACCTACCTATGGTACGGAGCAGACAGGGTAGACGTTAAGTAAAAAGTGCACTCATCTGCTCTCACTTCACCCATCAGTTAGTCTCTAACACACGAGCACACTTCACTCCACATCAGCCATCACTTTGTCGGATAGACACATAAATGTACATCTTCAAACTCACACAGAGGCCAACTTTCTTCCACCTCACATCAGATTACCCCAGATTCACACATCTGCACACACAAATCATCACACATCAGCCCTGTCTGGAGGAGAGAGAAGTCTGTTGGCAGCAGGGGTGGGGGTGGGGGGTTGATGGGGCAGAAGAGGAAGTACACAGGAAGTACATTAGTTATCACTCCTCCGTCTTCTCCACCTTTTCACTTCTTATCACCACCCGGCATCTTAGACGCTGGACAAGCTACAACTCCTTCCCATTCCAGTGCTGTCCTTTCCTCTTTCCATGTTGCTCTTTCTAACACAAATGTCTTTAAAAATGACTTTGGTGCTCCATTTTAATGTCGGGCCTTAAGATCTAGGTGACACTTAGAAAGCTGCAGAGGATGCAAGACAACCATATGAAATGTTTAAATAAAATATGGCAGGGTATGAGAGGTGAACAGACAAAAGGGAATAAACTATACGGCAAAAAGCAGAAAGGAGTGTAACGTTATTTATTTTGTGGAGAATCAGAAAGATAAAGTCTATATATTGCACCATGTCTCATGTACTGTCTACTTTACTCAGGGTATTTGTTTAAAATCGATTCATAAAAACAAGAAATATATAACCAATAAAACAGATAATTTTACAAAAATGCTACAAAACCCATGTCATGTGGATGCCATGTGAAAAAAAAAAAAGACACAAGATTAACAACATACTGAGAATGTTCTTAGCTTGGCTAAATGTTCTCTCAAAAGCCTTTTTGTCCTCCATCATGAAGTAAAGACGGTGGATTGGAAATATCGTACCCTCCATCCATCAGTGCATGTTGTGAGCAATGATACGTTTAAAAATGGGTGAGGGACTGACTTCCATTTTGGTGTGCGGCTAAATCATACACAAGTTTCTTTTTGAAAACAGGGTTGCCATGTAAAAATCCAAGACAGCTGCCACCATATATGTGTGCTGGATAACATGAAAAAGAATCAATGTCTCCACTTACATTTTTGCTGTGTAGCTGCATCCAGGAGTATATATGATGATATATGATGTATGATTTGAAGAAAAAAGTGTAACAGATCTATACGTCCAGTGGGCATATGAATGAAAGGTACTTCTCCAACTCTCCTGTTTGGGGTTTTCTGGACTTAATGGATCCAAGGAAGTCTTCTTTATCAGGGTTGCTGTTGTTTGTGCAGTTATCATCAATGTCAAAGTCCAAGTGGTCCTTGATGCAGGCGAGATCTGCAATTTTTATTTACATTTTTATAAAGAATTATGTCTGCACACATAATAGGTTTTCATTATTTTTAGTGCATGCACGCACTCTCTTGCAGTGGTGTAGTCTGTGTGATACTCGAGCAAACAGAGTATATATCAACTAGAAAAGCTTAAGAAATTCAGTATACCCAATTAAAAGTGCCCATGATACATGACATATCATTAGGCATGTGTCATTGATACATTAAATGGCAGTTAAACATCTCCGTAACAATTTATCAGTACGTATGCAGGACTTGCTTTGATACTGTTTTATAAATCTATAACATGTTTTTAATACAAAGTCAACTGTTGCACCCAGTTTCTTGTCCATTTATTTAAATATAAGCATCAGATAAATTTGGAAATGTTCAGTATGCTTAAAAATAAAAATAAATTGACATTTACATTAAACTAACCAGTGTACGTTGGTTTCTAAGCACAGTATACCCACTACACAAATGTAGACTGCACCACTGCTCTCTTGTGAGCAAGTGCATGCACAAACAAGTGCAGGCACAAAAACACACACATTGATGTTTTTTTTTTTTATTCACCAGCTTTTAAGACGTTCTCGTCTGTAGTCCAGTTCCTTTTGAATTTAGGTTGGAGTACAGCTGCAGCAATGAGCTCAGCTTCTTTCATCATCTCAGCAAAATGTTTCAGAATCCCATCCTGCAGGGCATCAATGGGTGGAACACACACTTTATAAGATGATATCAGCTTTTTCAGCTCGTCTTGAAACGGGTACAGTGTTGGTAGGAGGAAGTCCATGTCCACAGATGACTATCCTTGAAGATCGTTGATCAGTATAAAAGTTGATAAACATGTTCATTAAGTCTTGTTTAAAAAAAAAAGCACAAAGTTTTAATAATAATTTAATGCACCGGTATTATTGACACGAGCTCTGCCGACGTACACCTTGATCTCCAATGCTGATGTAGAAGTAAATTTCAGATTCTCCCTGTTCCCTGTGAATGTGCACCACTCTTTCCACAGGTAGAAACACTGCTCCAATGGGTTTGATTGGACTGCAGAATCTGCAGTTCACATTCACGTTTGTCTGTTTCAAACCACTTGATCGACCTGCTAGTTTTATTCTACAGAGCAGTACATTTTGTAAAAACAGAATAAAATAGGGTTTTGCGTGTTTCATTCCCAACTTCTGCAACAGTGGCATCAACTGTGGATATGACATTCAGCAGATGGCATGCACATTTTTGGTGTTTTGGAAATTGGTACTCAAGGCTGGTGACATCATGCAGAATGTTTTACATCCTGATAATCCATCTCTGACTCACTTTCATCTTCTGATGCTTCGTCCATGATAATTACTCTCACAAGCACAATTTTCCCACAAAGCTACTAAATGTAATGCGTTCCTGCCAACCTCTTGTTAAATGCAAGAGCAACACGTATGTTAGAAATGTGACATTAATGAACAATCCAAATAATGTGAAGGACTTTTTAAAACAAACTATAGTAACACAGTCATGGTTGTAAGACTTTTTTTCCCCCTCCATGTTACACATGGATGCAGACACATGCTTTTCTTTTGCTATTCTACTGACGCAAAGAAGAACAGGCAAATGGGAGGAGCACAGCAACTCTTGTGATTGGTGAACATGCACTCGAGGGATGGGAGGCTGTGTGCTTTTGACAAGCAAGCAGAAGGGATATCATGGTCGCTTCGGTATGTATGACTGTACTGTGTCACTAGCTGTACCACCTGACTGTTTTTACTAAACTATTTGTTCCAGTCTTTTCTCATTGTTGGACACTGAAGCCAGCAGGACATCGTTTGTGGAAGCTGACATGTAATATTTTGGAATCAGAGTCTGTGCTCAATAATGTGGAGCTTTAAATCAACCCTATTACCATGCACACAGCTATGATGTCACACCATCTTTCCTTTTGGCATGAAACAATTACAGCTAGACATATTAGAAAAATTGAGCAAGCAGCACTAAGACAAAAACTTTTATTTACAAAGCACAATATTCCATTCAATTTCACAGAGAGGCCAGAACTGAAAACTTGTTCTGGAAACAGCTTGCAGAGAAGCTGGTCCCAGATGTGCTTCAACTTCTGCATTCATATCAGAGGTGAATATATTTATAGAAAGTTTATAAATAAAATAAGGTTTTGCAGTTTATTTTATTATTTTTTTCTGTTGGAAGCACAATAAATGTTTTCTTTATCTACTGATTTTATTATTTCGTAATCCCAGTTTAACAGAACCAGTTTCAGTTTTATATCACATAACGTTTTGTCCTTTAAAATTGTGGACGAATATTAATTGATACCATTAAATAATATCATCCTTAAAACAGATCTAGTCAACAGATTTTTATTTTTTTACGTGAGAAATCACAATATTCATTGTTGGGCAAGATCAATCAAACAAACCCAAGGATAAGAGAGAAATGCTAAAAATAAAAACATTTCAGCAAATTTAGCTAAACTTTGAGTAAAATGATGCCACATGCAGTCAAATCTCACAGACTCATAATGCATAAAAATAAGACATGAACTGAAGTCGATATGCATTTTATATTTTACTATTTTTGTTTATTTTGTAACATTTTCTTGACATAAAAGTACAGATAGATAAATAAAGCTTTCAGGTAAAACAGGCAATAAACTACAATGTTTTACAGCAGCTTACGCATTAAAACATGTGTAGCTGCCATCAAGGGCAGATCTCATTTTATGCATTATTCAATATTCAGTTAAAGAGAGCAATAAATATTAGTGTTTAATATAAAACATTTAATAATCGATAAGTAACAACTTTCAGTAATTTATGTTGTTAAGGTTCATTTTTTGTGTTAAAATGCATTGAAATGTATGGGGGAACGTATATTTTGTTCCGCATGCCACGTTGTTTCCCTTGGAGTAAGATTGATTGACACAGTTGCCATGGAAACCGTTAGAGAACCGTTACTGCAGAAGAGACTACTACAAGAAGTTCCCCCTGAAGACAAAGGGGTGTTTTACGTTTCTTTTTGTAAGAAGAAGCTGTAGAAAATCGTCTTTATTCCTCTGGAGTTAATGTGGCCAATGAGGTATGATTTATTGTTTTATTTGTGTATTTTACAGTACAGTATTTGTCTTTTATTTCTGTAAATCTTTATTTGCCGTGAACTAATTTAGGTCTGTGTTTCTTTTTAGTTCTGACGGCATTTATGGGGCATTAAGTTAAGTTGTCTACAATAAATGTCTGTTAAAACCCAAGAACGACGTTGATCCATGAATGAACTCGAGAGGAGTAACAGTCAGAACTCAGCCTTTCCTGCCGCTCCGTGCTACAGTCAGAACTCACGCCTGGTCGTGTCGCAGTCAGAGAAGTCAAGCCTGCGCGTCCACAGTGAGAAGTTGACGGTTGAGAAGCCAACGGCTGAGTACGTGCGTCAGAGAACACCTGCTGCTGGAATCTGAGAACGCCTGCGTGCTGGAGTCCAGGAGCAGAGAGGAGCAGAGAGGAGCAGAGAGGAGCAGAGAGGAGGAGAAGGAGGAGGGAAGCCCCCGCCACAGCTGGAGCCGACAAGGAGCCCTCGCTGAACGGTGACGTCACTCTCTGGGATCAAAGGAAGACGTGCTGTGCTGCAAGCAGCATCACCCAAATCAGAAGCAGCAGTGTCCAGGAGTTTAGCGTGGTTGATCTACTCAAGTAACACCTTTAAGATAAGTTAATGGTGAACAGTTGAATTAACCTAGCTAACTTTGAAGGGACTCTGTTAAGTGCTTAAAAGGGTAACCTGCTGTAAAGGGCACAAGTTTAAAGTTAAGAAGTTGTTTGTTTCATACAAACAAATTAAGTGTGAACAAAAGAAGAAAAAGTGTGCATTAAGTTGTATAATTTTGTTTGACATTGAAATTATTTTCTGTTTGTAACAAATGAAAGATTTTTTATTCTGATTTAAGGTTTATAATACCACACTTAACTTGATATTTGAAGAGAAAATTATTTCAGTTTGTAAATATATTCAAAGGGTGGTATTTAAAAGGGAAATTAAACTCACACAACATTTAGGTTCATTTTGAAAAGAAAGGAAGAACAGAGGATTATTCAAGTTTATAAACACATTAAGGGTAGTATTTAAGCTAAATTAAAACTACAAAATTGAATAAAAGGACACTAACGTTAAACTAAATTAATAAGGCCCAAAGTAAACAATGAGCAGTGAGAAGGCTAAAGAAAGATTAAACAAGCTTCAAACTCGTTTCAAGTTCTGCTATAACAAATGGAAAACTGTTGCCAAACAGGCTAAAAGAGCTCTTGATGCACCTGTTAAAACAAATTTGCATCTTCACATTGTTCAAATCCAACATGCTTCAGGAGAAGTGAAGCAAGTTTATGAAGAGCTGCGCAATTATGAAACACCTGATGGAGACACTCGTCGCAGAGTGGACACGTGTGATGAAGTTTCCCAAAAGATTATAAAACAAGCCCAAGAAAGCACGGCTCCAAAAGAAGATGAGAACGATATAGAAAGGAGATCGGTGAGTTGGAGCGAAGCTGGCTCCGTGTTCACCTCAACAGCCTCCCAAAGTTCTAAACAACCAAGAAGTGCACATTCAAGCTACTCAAGCAAGCTGTCTGTCAAAAGACAAGAAGCAGCAGCAGAACTGGCTGCAATGGAAGCTACTCTAAAGATGATGGAAGAAATGGAGTCTGAAAGAAAGAAACTCGAAGAGCTTGAATTAAAAAACAAGGAAAGGCTTGCAAAACAAGAAACAGAGAACGCCGAAACTCAAAGAGCATTAGAGCAAAGGAGAAGAGAGCTTGAACGTTTAGAAACTGTAAAGCAAATGAACGCTGCCAAAGCACGGCTGAAAGTGTATGAGCAAGAATGCAACTCGGATGATGAAATATCAGGGCTTCTGCATGGTACGAGCAAACCAAGAAGGATCACATCAAATCCAATAAGCCCGCCTGAACCAAAGCTTGCATCTTCAAACCTCAATCCAAGTGCACAACCATTTATTAGGTCACAAGTCACCTCAAGTCAGCAACCTAGTTATGCCACACAAGAAGATGGAATAATGGTACTAGCTAAGGTTTTAGCAGAGTCCATTAACGTTAGCCGTCTACCAGTTCCAGAACCTGCTGTTTTTAGTGGTGATCCTATCAAGTACAAGGACTGGAAAATTTCTTTTCAAATGCTTATTGAAAGAAAGAACATCCCAGTAAGTGAAAAGATTTACTATCTTCGAAAGTATGTTGGTGGTCCCGCAAGAAAGGCTATCGAAGGTTACTTCCTGCTGGAAACAGATTTGGCATACCACACAGCTTGGAACACTCTGGAGGAAAGATATGGAAGTTCATTTATGATCGCCAAAGCCTTCAGAGATAAGCTTTCATCATGGCCGAAAATTGGACCAAGGGACAGTACTGAACTAAGAGAGTTCTCAGACTTTCTCAGGAGCTGTGAAGCAGCAATGTCTCAGATAACAAGTCTTGAGGTTCTAAATGACTGTAGTGAGAACCAGAGAATGCTCAGCAAGCTTCCTGATTGGCTTACAGCAAGATGGAATAGAAAAGTCATTCAGATTGAAGAGGAGTATGGTTCATTTCCAACATTTAGCAACTTTGTTGACTTTATCACAAGAGAGGCCAAGATAGCGTGCAACCCAGTGACATCGCTACATGCACTTAAAGCAAATGACTCAGAGAAGCTGAAACCCTTAAAGGCTCAAAGTGTTGGAGCAAAGGTGTTTGCAAGCAGCTCAGAAGAGAAAACAGAAACAAACAAATGTGTATTCTGTGAAAAATTAAATCACAGCATTCACACATGTCGAAAGTTTATGGAAAAGACGCTAGTTGAAAGAGTGGAGTTTGTGAAGCTAAAAGGACTGTGTTTTGGATGTCTCAGCTTTGGACACCTGTCCAAGAAATGTGAAAGAAGGAATATCTGTAACACCTGCAAGGGAAAACACCCATCGTGTCTACATGAAGAACGAGACAAAGAATTCAAAAGAAATAAGGACAGAGATAAAGAACAAAGAGAAATTAAAGGGATGAAAGAAGCCAGGGAAACCAAACAAACCNGTTTGCCTTGCATGCTTTTTTTTGTGTGGATAATTGTTGTTTTGTTGTCTTACTTTCTGTCTTTCCTTTCTCTCTACAAAAAAAATAAATAAAAAAATTCGTATCGTGTGAGAGGATGCTTTAGGTGAGAAGGGAGGCCATCTAAAAAAATAAAAAAATAAAAAAAGAATAAAGATGAAATTGTTCAGAAAATTAGAGAAATGCCTCTCTCTGCAAAGACCGTTAAGGACAGGACCATTAAAATAGCAACAAACAGTAAGCAAATTTGTGACATCAATTCAGCTCAAGTTTTTTCAATTGCCTGTGATGAGTCAAGTGATGCAAACGATATTGAGCAGACAGCACTTTTATGCAGATGATATGTGAATGCTGATGGGCCGCATGAGGAACTGATAGAACTCCTACCCCTGAAGGGCCAAACACGGGGCCAGGACATTTGTGGGGCTGTTGTGAGTTGTCTAAAAACTAAAGGAATAAGCACCAGTCACCTGGTGTCAGTGTCTACTGATGGGGCACAGTATGAGGGGAGCACAGATCTCATTGCACTTCTGTTTGTTGTTTTCAGTGGTTGTAACAGTTTTTTATTTATTTTTGTATTAAATTTATTCATTTTAAAATGTAACACACAAAAAAATCACAAATGTAACAATACAATATCAAGAAATAAAATGAAGGGTGGCAGAGTGAAGAATTTTTTTTATATCTGCCCCCTTTTTCAAACAGTCAGTTCAAACAAACAAACAAAAAAATCATCAAATAAGTAACCAAATAGAAAATAAATCCTAATTATCGAATTACAAAATGACACGCAAAAAACTAATTCATATATATTTCTGTAATAATTTGGTTTTCATTAATTTCTTAAATAAAAATAATTAAGCAGCATTTTTAATTTCAGTCTCCAAAACATTCCACAAACCAATTCCCTGAATGGAGCTTGACCGACCCCTCGAACTTGTTCTGTATTTAGGTTTAACAAAAATGTCTTCTCCCTTTAAATTATAACAGCTTTGAAGTTTAACAAAAAGTATTTGGATATTACATGGTAATTCTTCTTTATGGGCTCTATACATGACAGACAAAATATTATAATCCACCAAGTCACTGAATTTTAACAACTTCAATTGATGAAACAATGTACTAGATGGGTGGCAATAGTTTTTTCTGGTAATTACTCTTATAGCTCTTTTCTGTAACAAAAAAACGGGTTCAGTAAATGTTTAACATGCTTTACCCCAGATGTCGATACAATAAATTATATGTGGAACAATAATTGTGTTGTACAACAAGTACAGTGCTTTGTCATTTAACAGGTTCCTAACTTTGTACAGAACAGCAATAGATCTCGCCATCTTTGTCTTTACAGAATTTATGTGATGTTTCCACGTCATTCCACGTCAATGATGACACCCAGAAATTTCACTTCACTAACACGACTGATCTCAACATCGTCAATCATAAATGGAATATCAACAGTTTTTAAAAAACCAAATATCATATATTTAGTTTTATCTAAATTAAATGACATTTTATTTAGATTAAACCAATTTTGTATTTTTACCAATTCTATCTTCATAAACTCAAAGATCTGTGTAATATCATGACCACAACAAAAAAAAGTTGTATCATTAGCAAAAAGGATACATTTGAGAAGTACTGAAACCTTAACCAAGTCATTAATATACAAAATAAATAATTTAGGTCCAATGATAGAGCCCTGAGGGACTCCACATGTACTATTACAGAGGTTGGATCTTACATCATTGATTTGTACAAATTGTGTCCTGTTACTGAGATAGCTAGTAACCCATTGCAATGCTGGTCCTCTCACACCATAATTACTCAATTTGCCTATGAGAATGGTATGATCCACAGTGTAGGAAGTTAGGTTCTGGTCAGTTTACTGACTTTACCATATTCCAAATGAAAGTTGGAGCAGATTTTATCTGACCCAAATTTCTAACGAGTTCACTCTTTTTTGGATTTAAACTGATTAAATGTGACCAAACAAAATGTAATTTCACAAGAAACGTCAACTTATGTTGATTCACCAGGAGATGAACCTTTTATTGAGAAAATCACAAAAGTACATCAAATATTTGTATCGAGATTAGCTCTGATTTAGATTTCAATATAAACTACGGTTGACAAGATTCAAATTGAAACAAACAGACAAGTTAAGGCTTAACTTTCTGCTGGCACATTTACTTAAGAGTTTTACTGGCTTAGGAGAAATAAGCTTAAGGAGGAAAGAGTGGAAATGAAAGATGAAGTTTAAAGGGGACCACATATTCAAAATTCACTTTTTAAAGTATTTTTTACTCAACTTTGGGTATGTACTTCATAAAAAAACAGTCCTAGTGGCAAAAAAAAGCACCCAGTGGTTTATTTACTCTAGTAAATTTATTTTACTGTGATAAGATACGTTTCGTTTTAAAATACTCTCGCATGTTACGTCACAAGCGAGAGAGGACAACCCACCACAACCTGAGTCCAGCCCCTCACCTAGCAACCCCTGGTTAGGCTCAACCCACTTCTGTATTAAACACATGACTGTTGTTTTTCATGATTTCATCTCATCTTTTGTTTATATGTTCTTAATTTCATGTGTACAGCACTTTGTTGCAGCTGTGTTTTTTTAAATGGCTTTATAAATAAAGTATAATTGTTATTTTTATGTTTTAGTTCAATTTTTAGTGTATTTGCGATCGCTCCCAACGCGCAGCCGGCAAAAATTAAACGAGCGGACCCCCGGCGTAGGGACCTGCGGCAACGGGACCCTCTTCTGGCGCGATGGAGCGGAGCTTCAACTGTACAGCCTCGCTGCTGCCTCGCAGCAGCCTCGCAGCAGCGAGGACCTTCTCCTTACGGATTAATTTACGGGAGACACTTGGTGAACTTTGTGTTGTCTTGACTGGAACAGCGATAACTCCCAAAATCTCCGCGTGCAACGAGCGGAGCTGGCGAACACCGGAAGAGGAACAAGCTAACATTAGCATCGGATTCGGGTGGTCTAATGCTAAAAGGAGCAGCAAATTGCGGCGCGCTCAGACGGGTTTCGGTAAGTTATCTTAAGCTAACACTAACAGTAAGTCAAATGAGTAATAAAAAAGAGCTAATTTTAAAACAACAACACATTACAGATACTGGCTGTTACAGAGGGCGTAAACAGATCGTTGAAGGGCGTGGACTTCAGAACTCAGTATCAGAAACCGGTCGTTCAAAACGAAAGTTAAAAATGGCAGAATTAAAAAGGGTATAATTAATTATCTAAGAATTATTTTGTGTATTAAAATGAATTAATATTGTCAAGATAGCACACAGACATAACATAAAAATTTAAAATACTTACATGTGGTCCCCTTTAAAAGAAGTCAATTATTTTGAATGAGACAGGGTGACACTTTTTCCAAACGAGTTACAGCTGGGCTTCCCGCACGCTCAGCAAACTTTCAGCGACTCTTTACCTGGTGACGATACGTCTCTGGAGATAAGAGTTGAGAAGCAGTGTGGACACTAACGGATTGCGTGGTCCAGTAGATGTCCAGATGACTTCAGCGCGTGTTTACTGATTCAACGATACGTGAAACTCGCCTTTCTCGGCAGAAACCAGGCCAACATCCTGAATAGTTTCAAAATAAGACTTTCAGAAAATAAATTCTTTCAGAAAAGAAATGAGTGAGTTACAGCAAAGCTTTGCGGTAACTGGCTGAGAAACGTAGGTCTAATTGGCATTTGACCAAAAACGCTCAACCAGTTCAGAGAAGAACGAAGTTCAGTTCCCCCTTTGCACTGAAGCAAAACGGGCAGGAAGGGGTTTTATGTGGAGGACTGATCTAGCCCACTTCACTCCGCTCATTTGCTGTTTTAAGAAAATAAAGGAGTGACTTTGCAGTTCCCAGAGTTGGAAAATCTGAAGGACAGGCAAGAAAACTGTTTAGAGAAGCGGCCAGATGGAATCGCCAGTAAAGTGAAATATTATGTCTAGCTCAATAGACAAAGCAGAGAAGTTTCACTTAAGAGTTTACCCTGAACTGCGCCATAGATTTAAAGCACCCTCGTACTGAAGAATAAACCAGCAGAAGAGTGTCAACTCATGCAAATAACAGATCATCATTAAATGACAAAAATGTACTGTTGATCAATTCTGAATTAACACAAATTAAAAGGAAGTCTATTTCTGAGTGATTTGTGTCTCTTAATTCAAAGTAAACTGGAATAAAACAGTCATTTTGTCCTTCATTGTAGGTTTTTCAGAGAAAAGGAGATTCACTTGAGAGCTGCAGTGAAAAAGTGAATTCAGGTGTTTTAACCAAAAAGTCAGAGATCAGGTGTTCCACTACAACAGTATCAAAGGCCTTTTTCAAATCAACAAAAACCCAAGACAATATTTTTTGATCAACTGCTGTAGTTATTTGTTCTATTAATTCCACAGCGAACACAGTCTTTAGATTGCTTGTCAGAATTTTTTTTTTACAACATTCATTATTTCTTCTTTATTTGTTTCCTTAAGAAAAATACTGTTAGTACTGCCAATGATTGAGTGATTCACTGCAGTATTTACTTGTGGAATTTTGGCTGCAAGACTTGGTCCCACATTAACAAAATATTGATTAAAACCATTAACAATTTCATCTTCGTCATAGACATCCTCATTATTATTTACAAAGTGTTGTGAAATGCTAGTCTTTGATTTATGATTCTTCAGAACATTGTTCATTACTCTCCAAGTTGCTTTAGTATCACCATTACTTTTGTTCAATAATTCACTGTAATATTCTTTTTTGCATTTTCTTATAATGTTTACTAACTTATTTTTATACCTCTTATACTTTACTTCAGATTCTTGTGTTCTAGATCTCAAAAAACATGAGTACAAGTAGTTCTTTTTTTTGCAGGCATTTCTCAATCCATTCGTAATCCAAGGTTGGTCAAAGTTGTTATTCCTGGTATAGTTTGTTTGCACACAGTTCTTGACATACAGAGTTTCCAAAATGTTCATAAACTCATCATATGATGTGTTCACATCACCAACATACAATTTTCCCCATGTTTGCTTATCCAAGTCGTAGATTAGTCTTTCCATAGCTTTTTTGGATGTGTTAATTACTCTTTTCTTTTTTTAAACTGCTTTAGTAAAGGTTTGTTCATTATCATAAATTGTGAAAATTGGCAAATGATCGCTTAGATCAGTAACAAGAATACCAGCTATCAGGTCCCCATGATTTATATTTGTGAAGATATTGTCTATTATTGTGGCACTATGATTTGTGATTCTTGTAGGCTCTGAAATTAACGGATACAGGTTTAGACTATGCATAGAATTAAAGAATGTATGGACGTTATTTGCTTCCGTAATATTTCCTAAATCAATGTTAAAGTCCCCACATAAAAAAACCTTCTTATTAACGTTTTTTTTTTTCCAATATCTCAATAACTTTGTCAGTAAATGTTTCTATCTTCGAGCCAGGTGATCTGTATGCACAACTTACTATGATGTTTTTACCAGTCTTACTTATTATTTCTATTGTTACCATTTCCATAGTACAGTAGTATCAAAAATTGTTGACATTTCACTAACCAATTTACATTTTATTTCATTCTTGACAAGTAGAGCAACACCACAACCCCTTCCACTTATTCTGTTCACGTAATGTAATTCATATCCATCGAAATTAATACTATCATTTACATCATTTAATCAAGTTTCAGATAATGCAATTATGTCAAAAGTTCTATTTAGCTGATCCAAGTAATCCGTAATGTTAGATATATTTGCATTTATACTTGTGCAGTTAAAATGAATAATAGAGAGAGTTCCATTTGTTACATTAATATTGTTAAATTGATCTTCATTGTAATAATTACAGTCTTTTATAACTGGAAAGAAATCTTTGTCAATCATTTCATCAATATTATATATCTTAGATTCTGTATCTTCATATATTGTCATACTGATATATGCATACTTGTCCGAATGCACTTTTGATGTAGTTGTAGATTTGAATTATGTAGGTTTGAATTATGTAATTTACCTTCTTTAAAGCTTCAGTATGTAGCTTTTTTTATAAACATATTTCTTCACTCTGTCACTACCTCCTGACAGACTGATGTTAGCCAGGTAATCTCTGAAAAAAAAAAAAAAAAATTGTCCCCTTGCTTCTCCAGGTGGTAAATAAGCATTTCTAAAAAGAAAAGGTGACACGCCATTTTCCAGCCAATAAAAACAGAGTTTGTAACCAGCCAATAAAAACAGAGTTTGAATTTGAATCAGCCAATAAAAACAGAGCTTGAATTTGAATTTCAGCAGACCATGGGAGAGCAGAGCCATATATGGCTCTGAGGGGGAGGGATCAGAATGCTTTGCCTGTTGAAAATATTTCTAAGTGCTGCAGACTGAGAATCTACACCAGCATAAGTGCTGCAGTTCTACAGAAACTGCAGACTGAACCTTTAAGGATCATTTAAATCTTTCCAGATCCTTCAGTTCTCTTATGATTTTTGGCTGAGACCCCTCATTCAGTTTAACCCAAATATTGCCATTCCTTGTCCATGTAGACGTTATTGTGTTCTGTTTTTCAACGACCTTGCCTCATGTGCAAAATTTCCATTTTTTTTGGTTAGATGTTCATTTATATATACCTTTGTTTGTATCAGTTTTTTTGCCTGCATTAATATATTATTTCTGATTTTTCTACTAACAAACTTCATAATTATTGTCGGTTTGTTTTTGTCCACTTTGTTGGGCAAGGTATGGTAGAATGAAATGTCTTTGTAGTCCACAGCAATGTCCCTTTCTTGTAAAAAGGACACCACTTGATTCTCCAGAGTCTGTTGTTGTTGTTCACGTTGTGTTTCATCAGTTTTGTTGTCGCCTTCAACCACCTTTGAAAGTAAACGCTTGACCTCAAGTCCAGTGATCACCACATTATTTAGTCGTGATTCCTGCTCCAAATCGTCGACTATTCTTTCCAGCTCAGCAATTTTATTGTCTTTATTGCTCACTAAGATCTTTAATTGTTTCACTTCTGCAACCAAGCTGTCAAGAAGTTCCTGTTTAGATGCTAACCTTGTTAGCTCTGTGCTTATGAAGTCTAAAGATTTCTTAATCTCCTCCATTTCTACAGGATTCTCTGACATAGATTTGTCTTTCCGCTGTCCTCTTCTATTCTTTGACATTGTTCATTAAAAGTCTGTGAGATGTTGGTGTAAATTTAGCTTTTTTTTGTTGTCAAAGCAGAAACCAGATAGTGTTCACAAACCTTTATGTTGTAGTTGCGGCCTAGCAGCTACAAAGTCCAGAACCGTCGCCGTTGGACCTGATCCAGTTGTCCAAACAGTCAACAGGACCCACCATGACACGTCAGCTCCAGAAGGTAAATCCAGCGGCCACTTGCTGGAGGAGCGCTGCAGCCACACCAAAGCCCACTTCACCGGCAAAGTTGATCAATGGCGGTCCGCCTCATTCACCCACCGCCCGCCGGAGAAGCGCAACGTCCCACCGGAGTCCGCGTCCCGTCCTCGCTGTCCCGCCGGCAGCCCGCGTCGTCCAACACCGACTCCTGGAGAAGCGCATTGGCTATTCACCTGAATCCACGTCCCCGACAAAGCTGGTCCAACGGCGACCCGCGTCATCATCCACAGCCTGACAGAATGGCTCAAGTGGCCATGTACTACGGTGGCCGAGGCGCGTTTGCACCCGTCAGCCACCGCACCCACCAGCAGTCGACCGAGCAAATCTAGTGAATGGGGATATGGCTTAAAAAGTAAAAAATATTGTAGTCCGGATCCTATTTGACACAGGAACAGAGTTAACAAGAAGTTGTGATGGGAGGTCAGATGATTGGGGGAAGCCTGAGAGAGATTTGATGGTTTTCCAGAATTTTTTAGGATTGTTTAGATTTTTGGAGGTCTGAGATAAGAAGTAATTACGTTTTGCGGCTTTGATGGCAGTTGTGCATTTATTCCTCAGCTGCCGAAAATTCAACCAATCAGTGTCTGAGTCTGATTTTCTTGCTACGGCCCAAAGATGATCTCTCCTATGCAGGAGGTCAGCTAGTTCAGGAATAAACCAGGGGCTGTCACGGCCCTTCATCCTGAACTGCCGGAAAGGAGCGTGTTTGTTTACAAAGTAAATGAAACTATTATGAAAATATCTAAAAAAAAGCTAAGTCTGGTCCTTTGGACATTCAAAAAACAAAACAAAGCAAAAAAATTGTAGAAACGTTTCGTCTTTCGTCCGAAAGACTATTATTATGAAATAATAGACTATTATGAAAATAGTTCCAAGCAATGTTCATGTTGTTGATTAATAGAATACGTTGCCAATCAAAGTGGGATATATCCCAGAAGAATGACTGTTCACAGAAACGTTTCAAATCCCTTTTTTGAATTATTCTGGGCTTAGCAAGTGGAAGTTTAGTAGATCTAAGAGTTGCCATTACGGAATGATCACTCAAAATGTTAGCAAATACACCTGTACTCTATATAGGCATGTCACACCCGGGACCCAGTCCCGCAATCTTCTCTCAAAGCAAGGATTCAGAGGGACTAAGCACTCTGTCGATCAACCGGGATTCATAGAACCATAGTTACAGTAGTAACTTTAGTTCTATTTCATCCCTCCTGACCGCCAGAGGCAGTGCTTTCAAGCACGGATGACGCATGGCAACATGGTCACGAGGAATCGGCAATGTTCAAGGAACAACTACCACACCACTCACCTCAATGTGATGGGGAGATATGCTGCTCCAGAACTCCTTGAAAGGGATAGGGCGTAGCTACAGTCACTCTATAAAATCGAGTAAAGTTACTCTGCGACGTCCAGGAGGCCGCACGGCATATACTGTCCAACGACACTCCTGCCATGGCAGCAAACGAGGTTGGCATGCCTTTCGTGGAGTGGCACTTCACTCTCGCCGGTAGTGGCCCGTCTTGCTAGGCATAAGCTTTGGAGATCAAATCCACAACCCAGTGTGCCAGTCGCTGCTTAGAGAGTGCCTGACCTGTCCGTGGGTCAGCGTAGCACACAAAAAGGCCATTCGTCCTCCGGATAGGTGCCATAGCGGTCATGTACTCATCAAGTGCACGAACAGGGCACAAGTGTTCAGAGGAACCACCGGTGTTAAACCGGGCAAGATGGAGCGGTTGGGTACTACCGGCTGGCAGGGACACTTTAGGCATAAATGCCACATCAGGTCACAGTGTGACACCTGAGCCATCAGGGTTCCATCAGCAGCAGGGCTCGGCCACTGAAAGAGCCTGTAATTCCCCCACACGTTTCGTGAAGCCATTGCCAAAAGAAATGCTGTTTTCAGTGAGAGCCATTTGAGGTCCGCAGATGCCAGGGTCTCAAATGGGGGGACCGAAGAGCCTCAAGCACCAGAGAAAGGTCCCATGCTGGCACCACAGGACATGTGGGTGGATGCAAACGCTGAGCACCTCTCAAAAACAGTGCAACGTCCTTGTCCTGGCCCACTAAACAACCATTTAGGCCGATATGCCAATGAGAAATGGCATCCACATATACCTTCAAGGAAGATGGGGACCGTCCTCAATCCAGTAACACTTGCAGGAAGGTCAGTATGTCAGAGACTGAACACCGTACCGGATCCTGCCCTTTATCATGGCACTAGGTCACAAAGGCCGCCCACTTATTAGTATGTATGGCCCGCATGGATGGCGCCCACGCATTAGCCATTGTATGTCCTACCGGCCCGGTCTATCCTGAAAACGTGGGCCCCGGCTCTGCAGGGGCCAGACCCTGAGTTGGAGCTGGTCCGGTTCTGGGTGCAGAACCCGACCATCCATCTGAGAAAGAAGGTCCGTCCAGGAGGGGAGACGCATCGGCGAGCCGGAGCCGAGTTCACGCAACAGAGGTAACCAAGTCCTTGCTGGCCAGAAGGGGGCTACCAGCAGAACTTTGTGCCCCTCCTGACGAATCTGTAGGAGGGTCTGAAAGAGTAGGCTAAAGGGTGGAAAGGCATAAAGGAGGGTCTGGGGCCAGACGTGCGCCAACGTATCGTGGCCCAGAGGGCCGCCGTCGCCCAGGGAGAATCAAAGGGGGCAGTGAAATGTGTCCTTTGAGGCAAAGAGGTCCACGTCCGCTCTGTCATAGATGTCCGGATCCTCTCCACCACCTCGTCGTGAAGCTTCCACTCTCCCGGGAGTGGCTTCTGATGGGACAGAGAATCTGTTAGCACATTCTGTGGCCCCTGGATGTAAGTTGCTCGGAGGCTGGCCAAGCATGAAGCAGTCCAAGTCAGAAGATGCCACGTCAAACACAATATTTTCCTTGACCTGGTTTCCCCCCCCCCCGGTGATTGATGTAAAACAACACAGTGGTGTTGTCTGACCTCACCAGCAACTGCTTCCCCCACAAGCCTGGAAGGAAGCTCCGAAGGGCCAGAAGCACAGCCTGTAACTCCAGGACATTGATGTGTTCCATGCTCTTTCTCTGGGACCATGTCCCCTGTGCTATGTGACCTCACCAGGTGGCACCCTTTCACGCTTTTGTGTCATCACGTCTAGACTACTGCAATGCCCTTTTTACCTGCCTGGACAAGTCTTCTGTATCACGCTTACAAGTGATACAGAACGCAGCTGCCAGACTTCTCACTAGATCCAGTAAATACTGCCACATCACTCCAGTTCTGCATTCACTTCACTGGCTCCCAGTTGAATTTAGAATCCGTTTTAAAGTCCTTGTGCTCACGTACAGAGCTTTAAATGGCCAGGCTCCTGTATACCTTTGTCAGCTTTTGACTAAATACTCTGCTGCCCGTGACCTACGATCACAGACCCAGAACTTCTTGGATGTTCCACGTACGCGGATGAAAACTAAAGGGGACAGGGCCTTTCAGTCAGTGGCCCCCAGGCTTTGGAATAGTCTGCCCCTGCAGCTTCGTTTTGCTGACTCTGTTGAGGTTTTTAAAAAACAACTGAAAACACTTTTATTTGCTCAGGCTTTTATGTCATGATTTTATTGTATTTTGCATTGATTGATATTTGTAGATTTTATGCTTGTTTTATTCTGTGTATACTTTTGCCATTGATTTTGTTGTACAGCGCTTTGTGATTTTATGTCTGTGATAAGCGCTCTAGAAATAAACATTACTTACTTACTTACTTACACCCCAGCCCGTGGAGGATGCATGCAAACACAACCTCCCGATGGCATGGGAGGGAACCAAGCGGGACCCCCGCTGTTATAAACGACCTCACCCTCCATTGGGACAGAGACTGGAGGCACCGAGGGCTCACCGGAAGTCGTCTGAGGCGATGAATGTTCCAAGTGGCGTCTAATTTCAAGCTGTTCAGCCACATCTGAAGGGGCCTCAGCGACAGCAGCCCCAAGGGCATTACGGCGGATGCAGCTGTAAGCATCCCTAGGAGTCGAAGGTACCGTACCAGAGGCGGTGCTATACCGCGCCTGAAGTCTGAGAACAGGGTTAATATACTGTCGACCCGCTGAGGTGACGGGCGAGCAGTCATTGAAATGGAATCCATGGCAATGCCCAGGAAGATGGTCTCCTGAAAGGGAGTCAGATTGCTCTTCTCCATGTTCACCTACAAACCCAAGCATCCCACATGCTGGAGTACTAATCGGGTATCCCGGACTGTCTGATCCCGCGTCGTGGCATGAATGAGCCAGTCGTCCAGATATGGAAGGATCTTTAGGCCCCACACCTGAAGAGGGAAGAGGGCTGCTGCAACACATCGGGTGAATACCCTGGGAGACAGCGAAAGACCGAATGGGAGGACACTGTATTGAAAGTGTCGCCCTTGAAAGACAAAACGAAGGAACCGCCAATGGGGCGGTGTAATTGGAACATGGAAATAAGCATCCCTGAGATCTATGGAAGTGAACCAATCGCCCGGGGAAATCGCTCTCAATACATCTTTGGTGGTCAGCATGCGGAAAGGCATGACCTTCAAGTAGATGTTCAAGTCACTGAGGTCCAGAACCGGACATAGACCCCGGACTTCTTCGGAACAAGAAAATACGTGGAATAAAAGCCCCCTGGATCCAGCAGGGGATCCACAGGCATTATAGCCCCCTTGGCCAGCAAGGTACAGATCTCGTCGTTCAGTGCCTGTGCCTTCACCGGGTCGCGGATGACAGTCATCCTGACCCGGCCAGGAACGGATGGCTGGCAGCAGAATTGAAGACGATACCTCCGGGACAGGGTGGACAACACCCACACGTCCGGGGTATGGGCAACCCAGTAATTGAGCTATCTTGGGGTAAAATAGCTGACCGCTGGCACCAAGGTATCATCTGCGGGCCCCCCGACCCCTTGAAGACCTGGGAGGACGCCGGCTAGACTGCATAGCCCGAAAGGAGTGAGACGGCCCCTCCTCAGCTGGGTCACGAGCCTGACTCCTCTGACTTGGAAAAGGTCTCTGGACCGATCCCCGACCCTACATTGGGTCCTGAGAAACAGCGAGAGAAGGAGATGGACGCGAGGACCTTCGTGAGGGGCCCGCTCCCATCCAAGTGCCAGCTGGTTGGCGATCACGTCTGTGAAGCCCCGCCAGTTGTTGCCTCGTTCGAAACGCCTGAGCTGTATGGTCCAAGGCGTCTAGTGCTGCAGAGCCAAAAAGTTCCCCTGGAACCACAGGTAGGTCCCGGAGGGTTCTCTTACAAGGCTCAGTAAGTGGTGACTGCGCCAGCCAGATCTGGCGGCGAGCATGCACCAGCGTGGAGAGTGTTCGGCCAATCTCTCTTGTCATGAAGGCAAAGGCCTGCAGAGATGAATCAACCAGGCCTTGCGTGGAATGGTCCATTAGAACAGCTTCCAAAGAGGAAGACAGGGCCAGCATGAGATGAGAAAGGGAGTTCCCAATACAGCCCATGCGGGCCCCAGAATCATAGGCCCTGCAGCGAGTGTCGTCAGTAATACGGCACTTAGGCCACGGACAACGTGCATTGGGCCGTAAGGCCTTGTCAGGAGGAACGATAAGAGAGGTGATGCTCGGTTCCACCATAGGCATCTGCCCCAGGCCAACCTTAGTTGCCTCCTGCATGGTCGCCAGGACCCTGCCATCTCTTGTCGGATGCGAAAACGCCCTGGTGTCGGACCAGCAAGCATGCAGTTCCCGTACATACTCTTCCGAGGGGGGAATCACAAGGCTGCTTCCGATGTACGGCGCCTAAAAAACGCGCTGGAAGCTGTAGGCTGGGCCTGAGGGACACCGATTTGTAGGTGGGCAAGAGCCGTTCAAATGGCGACTGTCACGGACTCCTCCGTATTGTCGTGGGAGGTAATGTAGTCAGGCCCAGATGCCCCGGAGCCCAGCCTTGAAAGGTCCTCACGGAATTGGGTGCCAGAGGCTGCCACCAAAATAGCGTCGTCACCAGCGACCGATGCTTCATCCCGCTCGGGAGTGAGCGCCATGTCCCGGTCATCGTCAGTCTGAAAGGACTGGAGGAGGGCCTTCATGTGGACCAGCTCGGCAGTGAGGTGATCCACTCTCGTGGACAACCTGTCTGTATCGGGCCGTCTGGCTCGTTTCGCCGACCACGAAGGTGCAGCCACAGCAGGGCGTTTGCACACCGCCTGACCCGGCGGCAATAGGCTACGTGGTGCAGCACCTGCTCCATCGGTAGGCCGCTCCAGCACAGCTAACCGCTCCAGCCTGACTGACCAGGGCATAATGACACAGTTGGGGCAAGCGTTATCTGACAGCGCCTCCCAGAGATGCGCCACACCGAGACAGGAGGGACACAAGTCATGTCCGTCCTCGGGCTGAAGCAACGTCAGACAAGACGAGCAAAACAAATGTTGCAGCATCATGCTCGAGAAGCGTGAGCAGTCAGCCACCAAGAGGAGTCAAGCACGAGCAGAAAACGCCACTGGCGACTCAATTAGTAGGGAAAAAACGAACGTCACTGGTGAAGTTAGATAAAGTATAGAACAACACAGTGCAAGCGAAAACGCTACTGGTGAGTCACGTAAAACAACAAGGACGGAAGATTAACTCAACACGAGCAGTAAACGCCACTGGTGAGTCAGATAATAGTCAGGAGGATTAACTCAAACACGAGCAGTCAACGCTATTGGTGAGTCAGATATACAAACAGGAAGATAAACTCAAACACGAGCAGTAAACGCCACTGGTGAGTCAGATAATAATCAGAATTAACACAAACATGAGCAGTAAACGCCACTGGTGAGTTGGATAATAATCAGGAGAATTAACTCAAACACGGGCAGTAAACGCCACTGGTGAGTTGGATAATAAACAGGAGAATTAACTCAAACACGAGCAGTAAACGCTACTGGTGAGTTGGATAATAATCAGGAGAATTAACTCAAACACGAGCAGTAAACGCTACTGGTGAGCTGAATAAACGGCAAACAGAAGAAACTCCACGCTAGCGAAAACACTACAGGTGGGTTATACAAACAAGAACAGATGAGTAACTTCACGCGGGCGGAAACGCCACCGCTTTGAGAGCAAAACAGAGCAGAACTTACCAGTTATCGTCGAAGCAACCATAGAACCGGTAAAGATGAAAACAGCTCGTGCAGCCCTTGGAGGGCGACTTACCCGCAACTCCGACCAAAGTTGGTCACGTGGCTACTAGCAACAAGCAGTTTTCCGGAAAGCAGTGTGGTACACACCGAAGCAACCAGCTTCACACGACCACACACTGTACTCAACATACAAACCTGCACGCGCAAGAAGAATGAAGGGACTGGGTCCCAGATGTCAAGGAATAAAAGAATCAACGAGTCACCAACAGGTAACAGGGTCACGTTAACGTAATATGTACTCGCAGGCACAAGAGAAATAATGATCAAAAGTGCAGCAAAACAAAGCCTCTGGCGATCAACAGAGATGAAATACAACCACGCTGTAGATGCAACACGTTGATAGACTCTTAACGCGGCCAGGCCCATTGTCACAATCAGTAAAAGAAGGAAAACAGACAGAAACACAGGGAGTAACAGCAGATTCAAAAAAACATCAAACACATTTTGTCTGCAAGAAACAGCGTGACACAGTAAAAACCATATCAGAGCACACTTAGGTACAATAACAAAGGAAATCGCTGGCAGGGAGTTGAGTCCACAAATACTTTCAGACAAACACAAAGTTCAGCAGACATGCAGCTAGGGTCACCAACCTCACGAAACTCAGGCGACGGGGAGGGGACGGAGGCATACAAAGCGCACCAGGAGAATAATTCCCACAGAAAGAACAAAGGAAATTGAAAAAAATGTTTAAGAAACATATCCAAAAGAACACATTTTTAAGATAGACATTTTAAAATATATATAAATACAATTAAAGAATAACAAATAAAATGAAATTTTAAATGCAGCTAAGTAGTGAGTTGTGCTATTTTTAGAACAGGTCCGTGGGCACCTCAAATGGTCCTTGGGGGCAAAGATTAAATGTATAATCTACTGTAGACTCTAGATTATACATCTAGTCTTTGTATATTGTGAATTTGATGAAAGTAATTATTATTTTGCAATCTTAGAAATGAATCATGCAAGTCAAATACTACTTTTATTTCTCTAATCCTTAAATTACTTGCATATAAATCCTAGTGATTAGTTTTGAGGAAAAGGCATTTTTTGTTGGCTAAAAATAATTTTTTGTGATTATTTATTTGATGTAATTAGGTAAGATACAATAAAAATAAATAAAAATAAAGTATTACAGTAACATTTATTGGAAAATTTAGAAGAATTATAAAGAAATATTCAAAATTAATAAATATAATAAATGGTTAAATGCTTTAAAATGGTTACTTCCTAGTTTTTCAGAATATATATTTACACAATTTAAAACATTTATGAATTTATATGGTTTAAGTAATTGAAAAACATTTAAAACTAAACGGTTAATCTGCATTTTCTCCAAGGTTTTCAAACTATTATTCTACTGATTCTGACTGATGCTGTTGCTACTGCTGCAGAACCATCTTTGAGAATAATTAATAAAGATGATGAAGTGAGTTAAGCCTACGTCTACCTTCTTCAGAGTCAAGGCTCCGGCAAAGCTGAGCGTCCTGCCTATACGCCACTGTACGCGTGCATTCTGTGCGCACGCGTTCGCTGGCACAGCTCTGCTTTCTTTCTCACGTTAAATGCTTGCGTTTTCGCTCCAAATCCTTGTTGTAATGTGAGCAGCAGCTGCGCGCAGAGGGGACAAACTGAGGTCGCTGATTGGTCACTTGCTGACACACCTACTGAAATGATTGACAGCTCAGTGAGAGAACTCAGAGAACTCATCATGAGCAGCCCGTTGCAGCCCGCTGCGGTGTTCTGCTGCGGTGTTTCTACTTTATATGTTGTAAAAAGTTCTAAGAAATAAAAATAAAAACAGGGAGCGCTTTTCCTGCAGCCCACAGCCCACCAGGAAATATTTAAAACCTTGCGCAGCCAGGTAGGACCTGAATTCATTCATTTCAGTCATCGAGTGAACGGAGGAAGAAGCGATTACTTGACTTTTGGCAAAAAACAAAAGAAAAGGCCCGATCAGCGATAAAGAAGAGGAATTTAATTCATTTGCGGAACATACAAAACAGTCCGGCGCCGGGGAAGTTTATGGTCAGACACCGCGCAAGCGTGCGCGGTCGTAAAAAAAGAGCTTTGCGCGTTCGTGCCCTGAGGGGCTACGCGGGGCTACGCTTTTGCCTCAGCGTACGTACGTCGTACAGAGGCGTACAGGGAGTACGCGCAGGTCTACCGGGGCCTTCAGAGTCAGAGAGTCAGAGTCAGAGAGTCAGAGAATCTTTATTGTCATTTGCACCGCATGTGGTACATGTGATGAAAACGAGATTATGTACACAGGGTCCCAGTTACATCCAACAATAAAAATGTAAGAGAAGAACAGTAATAACATCTAAGATATGAACTAAGAAAAAAAACATCAACTGAAAATACACTAAGCACCAATGTAATAGAAAATCATCATTACAAACAGCAGCACGAACATGAGTCTGTATGAGCAGATGGTCACAAATGAACACAGCAACAAGAAACAGATCAGCATCAGCATGTTGTGATATTTTGCAGTGATTATTCTTATTATTTATTTATTTATTTATATATGTATTTATTCATGAGTCTAACAGTGTCAGGATTGGCTCCCTTCATCCCCCTCTGTTAGTCAGTTGGCTCCCTTCATCCCCCTCTGTTAGTCAGTTTATTAGTTTCCTTTCCAGTTCAGTCCAGTTCATAGTCTGTCAGTTAGTTTATTGTTTCCCTTCCAGTTCAGTCCAGTTCTTAGTCAGTTAGTTTCAGTTAGTTTATTAGTTTCCCTTCCAGTTCAGTCCAGTTCTTAGTCAGTTAGTTTAAGTCAGTTAGTTTAATAGTATCCAGTTTAGTCTCATGTTTATTCACTCTTAGTTTTACCTCCAGTTCTGTCCTTAGTTACTTTCATGTTTTAGGTTAGTTTTCCGGTCCTGCTCTGTGTCCCTAGTTGAGTGTCTCCGTTGATTGTCCCCAGGTGTCTGTGATCATGTCTCGTCATAGTTGTGTGAGTATATAAGCCCTGTCTGTGTCTCATTTGATTGTCGGTGCATAGTCTGGTGTAATCTGGTAAACCCTCATGTCTCTCGCCACAACTCCTGTGAGTATTGCTGCCACGACAGCCTTGTTTATTTGTGTTATTAAAAGTATTTACTTTTACGACCGCCTGCCTCCTGCGTTTCCGTCTGCGCCACTGGGCTTTCATGCTCCCTGAGCAAAACCTTGACATTATGCACCGACCATACAAAAAGCCCAGCGGACGGAACGGGTCGCCTACCTGTTTGCTCGACTCCACGCAGCGGGACGAGGTTGTTTTCCGGTGTGGTGGATTTTGGCTCCACGAGGACCACCTGACGTCCCCAGCGGACGGAACGGGTCGCCTACCTGTTTGCTCGACTCCACGCAGCGGGACGAGGTTGTTTTCCGGTGTGGTGGATTTTGGCTCCACGAGGACCACCTGACGTCCTGCTCCAGTTCGGCTCTCCCTCCAGGTCCACTCGTTGTCTCCGGCTGGACCTCAGGGGAGGACAATGACGACGACCTGTGTTTTCCTCTTGTCCCCCAGTCTCAGCGCCGCCGTAGAAGCGGTAGAAAGATGACCCGGAAGTGTTCACTGGCGCCTCCATCTTCGTCTGCTGATCGGGCTCGGTCCAGCAAGTCCGAGCATTTTGGGCACGACTCCAGCGCTCCGGTGGGGGCGCGTTCCATGGCCTCACCTCCTAGGTTCCCGGTGAGGGTGGACACTGACGCCCCACCGTCGCTCGCAGCGTTTCCAGCTCGGTTCGGTGAACCTGGTCGCAGCGACTCCACGGGGGCGGGTCTTCATGCCGCTCGCTCATCTCCCCGTTCATCAAGTGACCTGATGAGGGGGGGCCAGCACACAGGTCAGTCAACTGAACACTATTCAGTCTCTCCAGCAGAGTTCACCCTAGGAGAGCCGTCAGGGGTGATGAATACTCATGACACTACGCCCCCACCCAGAGACGCTCCTTTGTCAAAAACAAACACACACCAGCTTCAGTCCAAAGAAATCCTACAAATAAACCGGACTTTACAAAGTTTAATCACCTCAGCTAAAAATAACCCGGACTGTTTTGATTTTGTGCTTTCCCTCGCTGAGAAGTTCCTATTATCTCAACCCGGTATGACCCAGCTCCCTGAATATGAACAATTTTTACTTGGAATAAGGACTCTAAAATTATCCACCTCTGAGCCAGTTCTTTCATCAACCCCAGTTGTCCCCAGCCTATGTTCTGAACCGGTCCCTGTTATGAAAACTACTGTTAACACAGTCAGGCAGCAGCCTGCAACAACCACCAGTTTTCTGCTTCCTGACCCTTCAGCAGCAGCAGTCAGCCCTGACCTTTCAGCAGCAGCAGTCAGCCCTGACCCTTCAGCAGCAGCAAGCCCTGAAGCAGCAGACCTTCCAGTTCCTATAGAGTCCTACTCTGAGGGGTTCCGGGTAGATGCCCCTCACTTCACCTGTACCTTGGAGGGTCCTGAGTCCAGGAGGGGTTCCCGGTCGGGTGGTTCTGGACTGCGCCGTCGCCGCCGTGGCAAAGATCGAAGGCAAAGTGGGCTAACCAACTCTTCAGCTGCTGACACCTCGCATGGCTCGGAGGCTACGGACTCGTCAGCTCTTGGTCCTGATTCTTTGGCTCCTGATGTTTCGGCTGCTGCAGTCTTCTCGCCCGGTTCGTCAGCTGATTCAACGCCTGCAGCTCCAGCATGCCTCGGGAGGGTCCAGGAGGACTCCTCCCACGGTTCCAGTCTCGGGAGGGTCCAGGAGGACTCCTCCCACGGTTCCAGTCTCGGGAGGGTCCAGGAGGACGCCTCCCACGCTTCCAGTCTCGGGAGGGTCCAGGAGGACGCCTCCCACGCTCCCTGCTGGCCAGTGGTCTCGCAGCCAGAGGGCGTTGCCCTGCCTCCGGCTCCAGAGGACGCTGCCCTGCCTTCGGCTCCTGGTCTTTCGGCTCCTGACCCTGCCTCGACCGACGAAGACCCCGCCTCTACGCCTGCAGAGGGTCCCGACGCCTCTACGCCTGCAGAGGGTCCCGACGCCTCTACGCCTGCAGAGGGTCCCGACGCCTCTACGCCTGCAGAGGGTCCCGACGCCTCTACGCCTGCAGAGGGTCCCGACGCCTCTACGCCTGCAGAGGGTCCCGACGCCTCTACGCCTGCAGAGGGTCCCGACGCCTCTACGCCTGCAGAGGGTCCCGACGCCTCTACGCCTGCAGAGGGTCCCGACGCCTCTACGCCTGCAGAGGGTCCCAGTGCCTGCGACGCCTCTACGTCTCCTGAGGGTCCCGGCGCATGCGACGCCTCTACGTCTCCGGAGGGTCCCAGCGCCGCCGACGCCTCTACGTCTCCGGAGGGTCCCAGCGCCGCCGACGCCTCTACGTCTCCGGAGGGTCCCAGCGCCGCCGACGCCTCTACGTCTCCTGAGGGTCCCAGCGCCGCCGACGCCTCTACGTCTCCTGAGGGTCCCAGCGCCGCCGACGCCTCTACGTCTCCTGAGGGTCCCAGCGCCGCCGACGCCTCGACGTCTCCTGAGGGTCCCAGCGCCGCCGACGCCTCGACGTCTTCGGAGGGTCCCGAGGGGTCCACGTCTTCGGAGGGTCCCGAGGGGTCCACGTCTTCGGAGGGTCCCGAGGGGTCCACGTCTTCGGAGGGTCCCGAGGGGTCCACGTCTTCGGAGGGTCCCGAGGGGTCCACGTCTTCGGAGGGTCCCGAGGGGTCCACGTCTTCGGAGGGTCCCGAGGGGTCCCAGGAGGGACCCCCTCCAGTTCCTTGTGCCGAGGGGTCCCAGGAGAGACCCCCTCCAGTTCCTTGTGCCGAGGGGTCCCAGGAGAGACCCCCTCCAGTTCCTTGTGCCGAGGGGTCCCAGGAGAGACCCCCTCCAGTTCCTTGTGCCGAGGGGTCCCAGGAGAGACCCCCTCCAGTTCCTTGTGCCGAGGGGTCCCAGGAGAGACCCCCTCCAGTTCCTTGTGCCGAGGGGTCCCAGGAGAGACCCCCTCCAGTTCCTTGTGCCGAGGGGTCCCAGGAGAGACCCCCTCCAGTTCCTTGTGCCGAGGGGTCCCAGGAGAGACCCCCTCCAGTTCCTTGTGCCGAGGGGTCCCAGGAGGGACCCCCTCCAGTTCCTTGTGCCGAGGGGTCCCAGGAGAGACCCCCTCCAGTTCCTTGTGCCGAGGGGTCCCAGGAGGGACCCCCTCCAGTTCCTTGTGCCGAGGGGTCCCAGGAGAGACCCCCTCCAGTTCCTTGTGCCGAGGGGTCCCAGGAGGGACCCCCTCCAGTGTCCTGTGCCGAGGGGTCCCAGGAGGGACCCCCTCCAGTGTCCTGTGCCGAGGGGTCCCAGGAGGGATCCCCGTCAGTTACCTGTGCCGAGGGAGGCTTGGTGGTCACCTCCCATGAGGTCTCGTCTCCAGAGGGTCTCTCGACGTCTCCAGAGGGTCCCCACGCCGCAGACGTCTCGTTGCTCGACGACGTCATCTCACGGCTCGAGATCTTAACACTCGATGACTCCCCGACTCTCGTCTCCGTCTCTTTGCCTGACGTCGCCGGCGATGTACCAGAGGTCTCTCGGGACGTTTCAATGCCCGTTTCTACGCCTGCCGGCGTCTCAACGATCGAGGGTTCCCACGACCTTTCCGCACTCAATGGTTCCCGCGACGCCTCGCCTCCCGTCTCGACGCCCTTTGATGTCTTGTGGTTGGGCGTCACAGCACCGCATGTGGGGGCTCCTGTTCTAGGTGGACCCTGGGGGGTTCCACCCCCGTCTTCGACTTTCCTGTGGCCTCGTCACCGACGGGGGGCTTCTGATGGTGTGCCACCTTCCTGTTGCCCGCCTTACCGGCCGACCGCCTGACCAACCCCTGCCTGAGGGGCGGCATCCCGGCCGACCGCCCGACCGGCTCCTGCCTGAGGGACGGCATCCCGGCCGACCGCCCGACCGACTCCTGCCTGGGGGCGTCTCCCTGGCCGGCCGCCCGACCTGCCTGGTAGACGGGCCGCTGCCCGTCTGGACGTTTTTTGTGTTCTGTGTTTTGGGGTTTTGTCCCCTGTTCTTGTGTTTTGCCATGCCCGCCATCCCTACGGTGCCTCCCTCTGCCCGCCTTGTTTTTTTTTGGGGGGGGTGTTCTTTGGTGACGCCGGGGGGCGTCTTTGAGGGGGGGTACTGTCAGGATTGGCTCCCTTCATCCCCCTCTGTTAGTCAGTTGGCTCCCTTCATCCTCCTCTGTTAGTCAGTTTATTAGTTTCCTTTCCAGTTCAGTCCAGTTCATAGTCTGTCAGTTAGTTTACTGTTTCCCTTCCAGTTCAGTCCAGTTCTTAGTCAGTTAGTTTCAGTTAGTTTATTAGTTTCCCTTCCAGTTCAGTCCAGTTCTTAGTCAGTTAGTTTAAGTCAGTTAGTTTAATAGTACAGGTAGTCCCCGACTTACGAGCGCTCTGACTTACGAGGTCCCGGACTTACGAGCATGCATCTCATTAAAAAAAAAAAAAAAAAAAAAAAAATTTTTTTTTTACTTTTTTTTATTTTTTATTTTTTTATAAATGAATACATGTACAGTACTGGACAGTCACCAAGCACTTAGTCTATCCTAACACAGTTTTTAAAGATGAAGGAATAAGTTGAATTGTCTCCCTTTCACATAAAGGGAGCAAGCTCCCTATGGAGCCTGCAGGGAGGAGGGAGACAATTCAACTGATTCCTTCATCTTTAAAAACTGTGTTAGGATAGGCTAAGTGCTTGGTGACTGTACAGTACTGTACATTTATCTATTAATAAATAAAAAACAATAAAAAATAAAAATACTGTATATACTGTATATTTTTAATAAATAGATAAATGTACAGTACTGTACAGTCACCAAGCACTTAGCCTATCCTAACACAGTTTTTAAAGATGAAGGAATCAGTTGAATTGTCTCCCTCCTCCCTGCAGGCTCCATAGGGAGCTTGCTCCCTTTATGTGAAAGGGAGACAATTCAACTTATTCCTTCATCTTTAAAAACTGTGTTAGGATAGGCTAAGTGCTTGGTGACTGTCCAGTACTGTACATGTATTCATTTATTAAAAAAAAAAAAAAATAAAAATTTTTTTTTTTTTTTTTTTTTACTATGTGTTCCTACTTACGAATTTTTGACTTACGAGCGCCCCCTAGTGACGGAACTCGCTCGTAAGTCGGGGACTACCTGTATCCAGTTTAGTCTCATGTTTATTCACTCTTAGTTTTACCTCCAGTTCTGTCCTTAGTGTAACCGGGTGGTTTTAGTTCATTGGAAGAGTGGCTGTAAATTCCCACTCTAGTTTGGCTCCCTGAACACAGCGTGTCCTGTTCCTCCACCTTCAGTGTGGTTTAGCTCATTAGTGTTACTAAGCACCAGGTGTGTAAGCCAAACATTCTTCTCCAGGGTGTTGGCTGTTTAGTCTCTTGCTGCATGTGGCTGTAGTAGGTGCTGCTGCAGTGTTCATGGAGTTGTGCAAAGCCCTGAAGCACAAGCTAAGGTAAATGTTTTTTTTCATTAGTCACTTATGGCTGGTTGGGTGCTGTCAATGCTGTTCCACATATTGTTGTGGAGTTCTGTTAAAGTATTTATTTGTATTTGTTTGTTTCTTTAGGACATGTGCCAGTGGGTGGCAGATTGCCACTGCAACTAATTGAATGTGCTTGTTATTGGGATTGTGACTGATTAAGGTACATGCTTGTATTTTCTAATATTGTTTATCATGTGCAAGCACCTTACTATGTCATTCCTGTACAGCAGATTGCTACGGTTGCTATATTGTGCTCCCAACTCTGTGCCTTGTTTTAAACTGTATATGCTCTCATGTTACTGGCATGTAACATCCTTTGGTGTTAAGTGATTTGGAGTTGTGCTAGCCCTTTACAACTGGCATGGTAGAACCACCATAGCATAAATGCATCTAATAAAGGCTGTTTTAATATAGAAAGGAATTAATAAAATATATATTGTATACAACACTTCTGTTTTTGTCATTTGAAGCCAGGCGTACCTGCGTATTTGTAATAGGGAAGCCCTAGACTATTTACAGTCTACCAGTTGGCTTTAGAGTCACATCCTCTGAGTCACAATCCGGGCCTTCATAGCCCGTGTTACATTTACTGGCGTTGTTGGTAGGGTCTGGCTGATAAGGCAGTTTGTGTGTGTATATACAGTATATATATTTTATTTAATTATCTCTATTCTAAAGAGCATTTAGAAGTTGGGAGCATAATAGGCTAACAGTAGGCACATCGTGGGACCTAGCTGGATACCCCCCGACAGTGAAGAAGGACCCACCTCCCCGTTCCTATGGCAGAGGAACTTGAAGAACTCCGGGCTCGAGTCCAGCAGTTGGAGGCCGATAGGAGTCGGCTGCAACAGGAACGGGACGTTGCACTGGCAAATTCAACTCAACATGATGCACCAGCTGGTCCCAGTACACGTACAGCTCTGGGGAGCATGGGGACAACTGACCGCATCATCTACCTGCCAAGGGAGCGAAAGTGTCCAACCTTCAGGGGGACTCATGGTATTGGGGTTGAGGAGTGGGTAGAAGAAGTTTGTACCAGCATGCAAGTTCGGCATGTTGAACCCACAGATCAGGCTGCTTTCATTTTTGACCATCTCGAAGGTGTAGCTCGGGATGAGATTAAATATAGACCATTAGCTGAACGTGAGAATCCAGAAACTGTTTTCACCATTTTGAGAGAACTGTATGGTTGTCAACAGTCGTATGTCTCACTACAAGAGGACTTCTTTTCACGGAGACAGTTAGATGGTGAAACTTTGCAGGAATTTTCCCATTCCTTGTTTTGTTTAATGAACAGGGTTAAAGCTAATTCTCCTCATGCCATGACTAATGCAGACATTTTACTTCGTGATCAATTTATTCAAAATGTTAGCAATTCTGATCTGCGTAGGGAATTAAAGCGTTACGTTCGTGACAATCCAAGGTGTACATTGCTGGAAGTTAGGGCTGAGGCCATTACATGGGAGCGTGAGGGTGGGGTGGACAACAATAGTGTTGTGTCGTCCTCTTGTGCTGTACAACGGGCTAGTGCACCCACTCTCCAAATTGAGCCCCCCTCTAATTCTACTTCCTCACAAATTGCCACTCTGACAAAATTGGTACAAAAGCAACAGGACCAGTTGGATCAGATCACTCAATCCCTTGCAGCTATGCAGCAGCACCCTGTGGCCAGTTCTTCTGGTCTTAGTAGTGTGATTTGTCACAGGTGTCAACAACCAGGTCACATTGCTCGGTACTGTAACGCCCGTTCCCAGTTCAGGTCCCCTCGGGTTCAAGCCACCACTAGCCCTCAGTTGTCGGAAAACTAACTCCCCCTAGTGTAAGGAGCCAGACATTAGGAGGGGGTGGTTCAGGCTCAGTGGGTCCCCATGTAGATGAGGTAAAGGAGTGTTTAATGGCGCCTTGTCCCCAAGTCACTGTGAAATTATCTGGAGTTCCGGTCCAATGTGTCCTTGACACAGGTTCTATGGTTTCTACCATTTCAGAGAGCTTTTTCAGGAAATATTTTCCAGACAAGTTAAAGTCCTGTCATTGGTTAGAGCTGAGAGCTGCCAATGGTTTAAGCATTCCGTACTTGGGTTATCTTGAGCCTGACATAGAGGTGTGTGGTGTGGTAATTCCTAGAAGAGGGATCTTGGTTGTTAGAGACCCTCCAGGTCGGGTTGGTTTACCTCATATACCGGGCATAATTGGGATGAATGTCATAAAGGCCTACTATTTTCAGTTGTTTGACCAGTATGGCCCAGAGTTGTTTGAACGCCCTACAGTTTTGGGGGCTTTCAGTTCCTGGCTTCCTGCCTTCCAGTTATATCAGCAGACCAACTTGCAGAAAGGCCCTATTCAGACTAGTGTCGCAAAGCTGCGTGGTAAAAGACCTGTGGTAGTTCCTG
>JBBPBX010025671.1:11544-38705 GCA_038048925.1 Garcialebias charrua
TAGGAGCTTCCATTCATTTGAAGGTACCCGGTATATGTCAGTACAGCCCAGCATAAAAATACCAATTTAACATTTTTAAATTGGTAATCTGCTTCTTTTAGGACATGTCACATATTGTCATTGTACGGTAATATATATTTCTGTACAGTATGTATGCAAGATCAGTACATAAAAGCTTTGATTTTAGTACTATTTTTTTCTAACTTATAATACACCAGTAATTGTTGTGACTGTAAACATAATGTTGTAGTGCACGTACCACCTGGCTGTGATAAACTGCATGTCATCTTTCCATTTTAATAATTGAGCCCTCAACGTTCTCCTCCCTGTTCTTCATTAGACCTGTCTGTGGGCCGCATGATGAACGATGTGGAACAGGTGTGTCCAGTCGAGCATGGCGGACAACTCCCATCAAGTCCATCTGGTGTTCAGCCTGGAAAGTCCGGTGGATTTCGAGGAGCACCTGATCCTCTCAGGAGATCTCAAACAGGAAGGATGATGAAGGTGAGGTGGGAGGGGAGAAGATCAGGCCCAAACTTTGCTCAATGTTTCACAGTATAAACTCTACGACAGATATTTAAACTTTGTTTTTAATTTTTTTTATTTTTCTTTGAAGACGTAAACTTGAATATCCGTATGAAGCTCTTCCGGTTAATGTTTGTTTTGTTTTCAAATGGTAATTGAACTTTTTCCCCCTCCCTAGAAATATATTTTAAAGCTGCAGTATGTAGCTTTTTTTATGAACATATTTCTTCACTCTGTCACTACCTCCTGACAGACTGATGTTAGCCAGGTAATCTCTGAAAAAATTTTAAAAAAAATATTGTCCCCTTGCTTCTCCAGGTGGTAAATAAGCATTTCTAAAAAGAAAAGGTGACCCGCCATTTTCCAGCCAATAAAAACAGAGTTTGTAACCAGCCAATAAAAACAGAGCTTGAATTTGAATCAGCCAATAAAAACAGAGCTTGAATTTGAAATTCAACAGACCACAAGGGGGCAGAGCCACATATGGCTCTGAGGGGGAGGGATCAGAATGCTTTGCCTGTTGAAAATATTTCTAACTGCTGCAGTTCTACAGAAACTGCATACTGAACCTTTAATCAAACCCCTAGATTTTTAGCTGCCTGAGTCACTTGTTTTGCAGATCTTTGAAGATGCATGTTTGATATTTGATCAGTAACCAGATTAATCAGAGACTGGAGAAGCTTTTCAGGCCGTTATATCCGTTTACAAAGTCAAGTTCAACAGCTGTCTGCATTACATGAACTGAAACGTTTCTTCTACACAGGAACCTTTTCTCCTACAAGCTGCAGCTCGTCTAGGACATGAATCTCCTTCAATGTGATGAGGACCCAGAAACAAGAGTTTGCCTTCTTATCGTTTAAAAGTTATCTTCATAATCCAACAATTTTCAGTCGGGTCATCTGGACAGTTTCTTTTTGTGCTGAAACGTTTCACCTTCCATCCAGAAGGCTTCATCAGTCAAGGAAACACACAAGCCTTATGTCTACCGGTAAGCCTGATGAAGCCTTCTGGATGGAAGATGAAATGTTTCAGCACAAAAAAATAAAATAAAATGTCCAGATGACCTGACTGAAAATAGTTGGATCGTATACCTGGATTATTGAGCATGGACTTTGTTAGTATTTTCACAATTGTTTAAAGATGCTAAGCAAAGTTAGACGACAAAAACCAAAGACAACTTGTTGAAAAACACGTAGGTTTTATTGGTGGACATTATTTTCTCTTGAAAGTGGACACAGCAGTATATTTGCAACATTTACAAAATAAAAGCACATTTTTCTCTCTTTTTTTTTAAAGTTGACTCAATCATGCATGCACCAACTGATAATGCTTAAAGCCCCTCTTTTCATTTCTAGGCACACCTTCAATAAATGCATAGATGACGCTGGCCGGAAGACTGATGGGTCCTGGGAAAGTGAAATGTGCAGTTTTAGTCTATTTTGATGCAGAAGCAGAATAGGAGTCTGGTCTGTAGTGTTATCTGTTGAAAGGATTCTCCATCTGGACACTCGCTTCTGTTTAAAAGAGCCTTTTCTCATAACTGTGGGAGGAAGAAGAGAAGACCACACGACAATCAGAGAAGTTTCTGTTAAGAGGGAGGCAGCCAAAATGGAGGAACTAAGAGGAAGTTAAACTCGAGGCTCGTCTGGCTGTGGTAAAGACATGAAACTAAGAACATGGAATATGAAACCAAAGCAAAATTCAGTTTTAAAGATGAGTGGATTTGTGCAGAACCAACACTGTTCCTTGTACATTACCTGTGTAAACTGTGGACTCCCCCCTCCATCTGAGCTGAGGCTGTTCTCTTTTCAAATTTCAGATCTCCGGAGTACATCAAAGCTCTGAGAAGAGGAAAAAGAGTTAAAAAGGAAGAAATAGAAAAGTAAAGTTGGAGTCCAGCTCCTCCTCACATGATGAATCAAGCTCACACTGCCCTACAGGGCTGCACGATCGTAGAAAAACTTGTGATGTGTCATTAAACTGGATTTTCCTCACTCTTTACTTTCTCTTCCATCATTTGAACCATGAGCCATCAAGTCCACTCACTCTCTCTGACTGAACACATGAACACACCATACTTGAAATAAAAAGGCATATGATTTATTAGGAGTCCAAGCAGTCTCGGTTTGAAGGTTTGACTTGTGAAGATGTTTAGTTTCTCAGATGAGTGAAATGTATTTAAAAGTAAACTTGTGAAGATATGCATTTTTTGGGGGTGCCGACACATTTTTTGTCCTCCACTTGTCTTTATTGTTTGGCATACACTGTACAATGTGTAGTTATGGTTGAATACAATGACTGTACATGGAATAAGTAAAAAAAATAAAAATTAAGTCCCAAAGATAAATTTAGGACGTTTAGAGAGCTTAAAGATCTATTATTCAAATCAATACCACTTAAAAAATTACAAATAAATCTGGATTTTTGAATTAAAATGTTTAAAGAATACCCAGTAAGGACATTAAAAAAAAACTTTAATGGTTTGGTGGGCTCCTCAGACTGAGGAGGTGATGAAGGATGAAATGTCTCAGCAACAAAAGAAACCGTCCAGATGACCTGACTTAACATTGTTGCAAATTATCTGTACTGTAATACACTGCCTGGCCAAAAAAAATAAAAGTCACCACCTGGATTTAACTAAGCAAATAGGTACGAGCCTCCTATTGGATAATTACTGCATGGACAATTATCTTTCAGCTGGCAACAAGTTATTTAACCCCAACTGGTGCAATGAGTTGCTTCTCATTTTAAACAACCATGTTGAAAGACATATCGTGTAGTCGTGGAAAAGATGTCAAGTCTGTTTGAGAAGGGTCAAATCATTGGCAGCATCAAGAAAACATCTAAGGATATTGTAGAAACTACTAAAACTGGGTTAAGAACTGTCCAACGCATAATTAAAAACTGGAAGGATAGTTGGGGACCCATCGTCTTCGAGGAAGAAATGTGGCCGGAAAAAAATCCTGAATAATTGTGATCGGAGATCTATTAACCATTTGGTGAAATCTAATGGAAGAAAAACAACAGTAGCACTCAGGGCTATGTTTAATAGTGAAAGTAAGAGCATTTCCACATGCACAATGTGAAGGGAACTCAAGAGATTGGGACTGAACAGCTGTGTAGCCTTAAGAAAACCACTAATCAGTGAGTCTAACTGGAAATAAAGGCTTCAGTTTGCTAGGGAGCATAAAGATTGGACTCTGGAACAATGGAAGAAGGTCATGTGGTCTGAGTCCAGATTGACCCTGTTCCAGAGTGATGGGCACATCAGGGTAAGAAGAGAGGCAGGTGAAGTGATGCACCCATCATGCCTAGTCATCAATGCAAGATCTTGGTGAAAAATGAATGCAACACTGGATGGAAATAGATCTTGTGACATTGTAGAAGCTTATTGAAACAATGTCACAGTGAATGCATGTCGTAATCAAAGATAAAGGCGGTCCAACAAAATATTAGTGTTTAACCTTTTTTTGGTGGCAACTTTTTTTTTGGCCATGCAGTGTATTTATAGATAAAGGACACTCAAAACCAGCAATAGATACATCTGTGAGATAAAATTGTCAATTTCACCAAGTTACAATAAAAAGAACTGTACACTTCTAGCCATTGTGGTTTTTTTTTTCTGAGATCATTATTAATGATTATTACCCATTGCCCCCTAATCTGGGTAATCCCAGAATCCTTGTTAAACTTCAAAGTACTAGACAAACTGATGAGTCTTTACCTGAGCTGAGTGAGGCTTTTGGCACCAATGTCTTGGCAGGAGTGCTGAATCCCAGCGAGCAGGTAGGGAACAAACTTGTTGATGGAGCCTTTGTCCTGCACCGCTCCAGAGACACCCTGAGCTACTTTAATCTTGTCGCTCTCACTGTGAAGGAACATAAGGAGGAAGATATAAAAGGTGAGTGGAGTGCTGTTTGGCTGTTTAGTCTTTATCATGGAAACAACGTTAAATGGTAAATGGACTGTACTTGTATATCGCCTTTCTATCTTATCAAGATAAAGCACTTTATCTGTGCCCTCCTCATTTACCCAGTCATACAGCACTCTACTATAACTCTACAAAGACTAATCAGTGCTTTATCACATTCATACACTGATGGGACACACATAACGAGTGGTTCAGCGTCTTGCCCAGGGACACTTCAGCATGTGACTGCTGGTGGAATTGAACCGCCAGCTCTCCCAATGGAGGACGACTGCTCTAACCACTCAGCCACAGCTGTCAGTTATGTGTTAAAATGTTAAAGCAGGATGTAAACTGAACCGAGCACAAAGTGTCTGTCAATTCGGGCAGTGTGAAAAAGCAGATCTAGGGTGCAACAGGTGGAGAACAAAATAATTTACATTCCCCTGTCACTAATACCAAGAGTTTCCACGGCCTGTTTACTCCTAGGTTCTTTATTTACTGTAATACATCTAAATCTAAGTGTGGTCTTTTGTCTGAATTATCTTTTCAAGTTTGTTCAAGCGTCTGCTACTCTTTTATACCGGGGTCATCATTTATTACCACAAGACTTGTGACGTTTAGAAAAAAATGAAAATGAAATGAGGAAGAGGTGTTGAAAACTGGCAGAGGATATATATTTTTTACAACAATAGTCACAACATGCCAAGTGGACAACTTTTTATTTTATTTTTTTTAAACACCGTATGCTTCCGGAGGTTTCCATTACCTAAAGTATCTGGTCTGAGAGCCGAGGTTTTTGTCCATGGCGTCCAGGGAGCCCATGCCACGGTATTTCTTCAACCTGATGCCGTCAGAGAAGAAATATTCGCCTGGAGCTTCAGAGGTGGCAGCCAGCAGAGAACCCATCATCACTGAAAAATTATTTGCACCACACATTAGGAGAAACGCTGATTTTACACACAAAAAATTACGTGAAGTAAAATTCAGTATTTTTACGTTTTGAATAAAGTAAAATACAGTAATGTTAATCAAGTAATAAAAACAAACTTGTGTTTTTATGTCAGGATTTTTTTTTCCTCTCCGTTTCTTTACATTTAAATTGGCTTCTACCGTATGTTGGTACATTTTAATCTGAAGACATTGCTATAACCAGGTGATTAAATTGCTTTTGACAGTTTGCTAAAGGCACTTATTCATTGATATGAAGTTTCCTTCACTAAAAAGCCCTTCCTTATTAAACTAAAACCACCTGAGGAGCAGACGTTAACGCTGTTTCCAACAGGCTGTGATAAACTGCAAGTTACATTAGTCACTACTTTCTGAATTCATTTTGACTGGTCTGTAAAAACACATAACTGACTGTGAGCCCTCAGCTGTACAACAGACTGATTCAAAACCATCCTTTGAATTTATTGCTTTTAGTGACTCCATGGAAGATGTTATTAAACAACAAAATGTACTTGTATTTAATTTTAAAATCGTCCAAACCAAACATGCTTCAATTTGAGTGTGATGCTTTTTAATAGTCAGTTTTCTGTTCACCAGCCAAACAATCGGCGTTTCACCAATTATGTCCAGTGAAAAGTTTAAATAAAATTTTTGTCAATTGTAGTATTTTAACGCAGATAGATCTTTATCCATCAGCGTTAAACAGTCTGTTTAGAAATGAATGACATTATCCTTACCGGTTGATGCTCCCAGTGAGAGTGCTTTGGCGATGTGTCCAACAGTCTGGATGCCCCCGTCTGCGATGACCGGGACACCGAAACGCCGCGCGTACTCTGAAACTTTATACACAGCTGTGGCCTGGGGTCTGCCACATGCCAGCACTGTCAAAGTGAAAAGGACAAACACAAAGAAAGGTTAGTCTCAACACGAACAACTGGATTTTTATCATTTCAACCAATCAGGTCTAATAACTACTTCATATATTTTCATAAATACCCAGTACCAGTCAGAAGACTTTTGGTACAGTTGTTTGTTAATTTATTTAACATTTTCTACTATGAAGTGGTGCATACAAGGTATTCAGCTTGTATTTTGATTTAAAATAAACCACATAAAAGTGTCAAATAAGTGGTGAGTACATGCAACAAAAAATGTCCAGGAAGTCATAGGGGGAAGAAAAAAAAAATCACACACTGAATAAACAATGTGTCTTAATGTTTGATAAAATGAGAGGATGAGGAAGTTAAACTTGCCACATCAGCAGAGAAACATCATACTATTTCCTAAAGTTTAAACCCAAATCACGCATTTCTCTACAGCTAGTCCCCGAAATTGAAAAACATAAAAACTTCAGCAACCCTGGCAGGACAAAACACAGACACCAAAATCTACACCTTTGTTTTGCATCTTGCAATTTAAGTGCTGCACACTAGCTAATGTTTCCACCTCCCAACAGCAGGTGTGCACAAAGTTATCAGCCAAGCTACAAATCAAAAGGTGCTAGCATGTTTTGACATTCTGTGGCTGTGTCTCAATTCAGGGGCTGCATCCTCATGAGTGCGCATTTGTCGGCCGCATACGTCACTGCCCCGCGCGGAGGACTGTCCCAATTCGAAGACTCCTCCTCATGCGGCCGAGGAATGCGGCCTACTTCCTGCCGAAATCGAAGGATGCATTCGTGAATCCTTCAAGACGGAGGCTATCCCAGAATTCATAGCGCCAGCAGAGATTTCGCGGGGGGGGGGGGACTTTCTGCGTGCAGGGTCGGAGCTGCTGCGTGTTGTTGAGTCATCAGCTCGTTTTAACAACAACCTCAGCGCGAATATTCATTCAACCTTTATTTAGTCATCTCAAACAACCTCAGCTCGAATATATCTCATTAAAATTTTACTACAGAAACGACAAAAAAAATGTGTGAGCTGAATATACAGTATATTAGTGTTTCTGAGTTTACTGTTTTTGAAGAACTGATTACAAATCAGATTATTTTACACGTGCGTAGCAAGGATTTTCTGAGGGGCAATCTTTTAAAACCCAGAGTGGACCTCCGAAACGCAAGTTGTCCATTAGCTCAGTTGGTAAATCAACTTGCGATTGGTGCAGAGATGCTTTTCTCGAAGCTGGTTCGAATCTCACTCGGTACGGTTAAAACTTATTTTACGTTTGTCTTTTATTGGATAAAAAAAAGAAGGAGTTTCACAAACTCCTTCCTTTTAATCTCAGTCCTCATTTTTTTATCCAATAAAAGACAAACGTAAAATAAGTTTTAACCGTACCGAGTGAGATTCGAACCAGCTTCGAGAAAAGCATCTCTGCACCAATCGCAGGTTGATTTACCAACTGAGCTACTGGACAACTTGCGTTTCGGAGGTCCACTCTGGGTTTTAACAGATCGCCCCTTATAAGCTGATTTGTAATCAGTTCTTAACAAACAGTAAACTCAGAAACACTAATATATATACAGGTAACCCCCGACCTACGACCCCATCGACCTGCGAACCACGGGACCTACGAACATATCATATTTAATAAAAATATGAAATTACTGAAAAAAAAAAAAAAATTTTTTTTTTTTTTTTGTGTTTAAATGTTCTTAATTTCATGTGTACATCACTTTGTTGCAGCTCTGGTTGTTTTAAAGGCTTTATAAATAATAATTATGATAAAAAAGATCATTTCTGATCATTTTTGAGCAATTTTTGAGCAATCTTGGGCAACAGGAAGTAGGTCTTCAGTTTACACGGTCACAAATTAATGTAGAACACCGGACGCTATTTTAGGTTCAGTCACTGGGGTCTCCGGTCACAAATTAATGTAGAACACCGGACGCCATCTTAGGTTAGCTGCCGAGAGCCGGACGAAGACTGGTGACCAGGATGGCTTCATATGGATTAATTACTAGCTGGAAACGTCTCTGTGAACTTTGTGGATGTCTCAAGCAGCAGCGGATTTATCGCCGATCGTGCCAGGCCGCCGTGCGAACACCTCCGGCCGGCCTGGCTACACCTCCGGCCTGGCTAGCTCCAGAGCTAACACTGGAGCTAACACGGGAGCCGGCCTTTTGAACACTGGTGACCAGGATCGCATCATGTGGATTAATTACTAGCTGGAATAGCTCTGTGGACGTCTCAGGCTGGAGCAGCGGCTGGAGCAGCAGCTGCAGATTGATCGCGCCGCCGCTCCAACACTAGCTCATGGCTTGGCTAGCAGAAGCTAGCCAGCTAGCTAACACAGGTCTGGAGCAGCTGCGGTGGCTTGCCGGCCCCCGCGCTGCTTGGCCCGAAAACAATCAACGCATGGCAACCTATGTCGGCTTTGACCATCTCAAAGTAAGAAAATATATTTTTATTTATTCTGTAAATGTGAATAGCAATGTTTAACATTACAGTACACTACTTTACATGCTTAAATGTGTGCGCGCGCTCCGTTAGCATGATAAATAAAGGTTGAATGAATGAATGAATGAATAATTTTTTTTTTTAAATATAATTTTCACCCCCTACCTACGAACGGATCGAGCTGCGAACGGTTCTTAGGTCCCAAACTCGTTCGTAGGTCGGGGGTTCCCTGTACTGGACTGACAGTCACCAAGCACTTAGCCTATCCTAACACAGTTTTTAAAGATGAAGGAATAAGTTGAATTGTCTGCCTTTCACATAAAGGGAGCAAGCTCCCTATGGAGCCTGCAGGGAGGAGGGAGACAATTCAACTGACTCCTTCATCTTTAAAAACTGTGTTAGGATAGGCTAAGTGCTTGGTGACTGTCCAGTACTGTACATGTATTCATTTATTAAAAAAAAAAAAAAATTTTTATTTTTTTTTACTATGTGATCCTACTTACGAATTTTTGACATACGAGCGCCCCCTAGGGACGGAACTCGCTCGTAAGTCGGGGACTACCTGTTTTTTTGCCTGAAATTTGGTATGGTGGTAGCTGAGACCAAACCTCAGCTTAGTACCAGACCAGTACGCTGTCAAATCAAAATTTTAAGCAGTAGCATGGCAGTCCCCGTCCAGGAACTTTCTAGTTCTATCTTATTCTCTGCCAGTTTTGTTCATTTTAGCTCTTGTTCTATTTGTTTTAGCTTTAAGCTTCCATTCAGCTCTTTTCAATCTTTAAGCCATATTATAGTTTTTGATTATTGTGTTTTATTTTCTGTCCACCGAACTATTTTGTCTATCTCTTATCTTATATTTTCTTCAGTGTGGTTATCTGTGGGGATGTTTGATACCCGATCTGTGTGAGTCGGATCTAATTTTAGCTTCCAGCCGAAGCTTGGACTCGTTCAGAAAGCTTCAGACTCCGGCACAGTCCTGAAATGGCTGCTTAGTGTGGACCAGTTTTCAGGTAATTTGCTTTTAGCTCTTTATTTATTCATTTTTATTCAGGAGACTGTTCAGAGCAGGCCAGGTGTCAATGACAAAAACATTACCGGTAGTTGTTGGTTTGAAACAACACTTTGATCTGTTTAATGTTTTAAAAATAACTTTTTCTGTGAAACTACAGTGAACGCTGAGCTGACATGAACTGAATCTAAAACAGAGTTAAAGTTTATATAATAATAATAATAATAATAATAATACTTTATTTATAGAGCCCTTTAAAACAACCACAGCTGCAACAAGGTGCTGTACATAAAATCAAGAACATAAGTTAAACACTAGGTAAAAGCTAAAGGTAATAAAAACTTGAGTTAAAGCTAAAAAATATTAAATGCTGTCTAGAACTAAGTATCAAGAAGTAGTAGCTAAAAGCTAAAGTGTCTGCTAGCTAGATGCCAACAGTATCAAAAGTTAGCTAAAAATATCAAAAGGCTTGCTAGATGACAAACGTTGCTAAAAGTGTGAAAATGTTACCTATATGCTAAAAATACTAAAACGCTAGTTGGGTGGTAAAAGTATCAAACAGTAGCTAAAAGTTAAAAGTAACAAAATGCAAATTCCAGAAGTATTAAAAAGAAGCTAAACGTTGCAAAATAAGCAAAAAGCAGCGACAGAAGCAACGTTCAAAGAGAACAAAGTTTTTGAACTGAAGAGATCTCAAAGTAGCCTGGCCCTCGCCTTCCTGCACAGCTCCGCTCAATTCTCATTTCCCTTCACTGCACAAAGTACAAAGCGAAGTGAAGGACAGGGTCTGGTTTTAACCAGGCTAATCTCAAAGTATTTCTATGGGGAAAAAATACATATACAATAAATACAGTTACTTTTTATAAATATAAAGTCATATACCACGTGGTGACCACGTGTCCTCCTCTGCTCCTCTTCTGTGTGAGGTTCCTCAGGGCTCAGTCTTAGGCCCCCTCCTCTTCATACTGTACCTGCTCCCTCTTGGCTCCATTCTTAGAAAATATGGGATCTCCTTTCATTGTTATGCGGATGATATGCAGATTTATGTCCCGCTTCAGAAAAAGGACTCCAACTCTCTGGCCCCTCTGTTTTCATGTCTGGAGGACATCAAAGCCTGGATGGCTGTGAACTTCTTAAAGTTTAATGAGGGGAAGACTGAGGTGATGGTTTTTGGAAGCTCCACTGAGACTCCCAATGTCAATGTTGGTTCCTTGGCTCAATACATCAGACCTATTGTTACAAACCTGGGGGTCAAGATCGATGCCGGACTAAAATTAGAAAACCACATCAGAGCAGTTGTTAAAACTAGTTTTTTTCCATCTGAGGCAGCTGGCTAAGGTGAAGCCAATTATTTCTAAGCAGCATTTTGAAACAGTAGTTCACGCCTTTGTGACCACTCGGCTGGACTACTGTAACACACTCTATATAGGAATCAGTGATTCGTGTATCTCTCAGCTTCAGAGGGTACAGAACGCTGCTGCACGACTTTTAACTGGCACACGAAAGTTTGACCACATTACTCCTGTTTTAACCTCCCTGCACTGGCTGCCCGTACATTACAGGATTCATTTTAAAGTTCTTTTATTTGCTTTTAAAGCGCAAAATGGTCTTGCCCCGCCCTATCTGTCCGAGTTGCTGCAGCCATACACACCCTCTCGATCCCTCAGGTCATGTGATCAGCTGCTCCTGAGTGTCCCAAAGACAAAACGCAAGCTCAGAGGAGACCGTGCTTTTGCTGTGGCAGCTCCTAAACTGTGGAACAACCTTCCCTTGAACATCAGACAGGCCTCTTCCCTGTCTGTTTTTAAATCTCTTCTTAAAACCCATCTCTTCTCCCTGGCCTATGACACCATCTGAGATGTTGACTTTTAATAATTTTAGTCGCTTGTATTATCTGATTGTATGATTCCTCAACTTTTATTATGTGACTCTTAATTATTTTAATCATTTTTTATTACCTGATTGTGATCGTTTTGTTGTGTGTACCGCACTTTGGTCCTGTAGGTGTTTAAAGCTTCAGTATGTAGCTTTTTTTATGAACATATTTCTTCACTCTGTCACTACCTCCTGACAGACTGATGTTAGCCAGGTAATCTCTGAAAAAAATATATATATTGTCCCCTTGCTTCTCCAGGTGGTAAATAAGCATTTCTAAAAAGAAAAGGTGACCCGCCATTTTCCAGCCAATAAAAACAGAGTTTGTAACCAGCCAATAAAAACAGAGCTTGAATTTGAATCAGCCAATAAAAACAGAGCTTGAATTTGAAATTCAACAGACCACAAGGGGGCAGAGCCACATATGGCTCTGAGGGGGAGGGATCAGAATGCTTTGCCTGTTGAAAATATTTGTGCTGCAGTTCTACAGAAACTGCATACTGAACCTTTAAAGTGCTCTATAAATAGAGCTGGTATGGTATATACAGTAGTTTGAAGCAGATGGCCGTTCATCCTGAGCCTGGTCCTGCTGGAGGTTTCTTCCTGTTAAAAAGGAGTTTTTCCTTTCCACTGTTGCCTTTGGGCTTGCTCAGGATGGGAGGCTGCGATGAAGTGAAGATTGAACACAATCAGATGGCTTCCTTGGATAAATAACTTTTACTAATTGTCTTTTTTATCTTTCTGTTCAGTGCCCTGAGGTAACTTATGTTGTGACTTGGCGCTTTAAAGAAACTGAACTGAATTAAAACCAAAAGCATCTCTCTCTCACTGTCTATCTATCTCACAGGCTGAATGAGCTGAATGTTTAAATAAATGATCAGCTAAAATAGCACAAAGTCTGCAGGAGTAGTTAGACTGTAACAACCGACCGTACGGTTAAATAAAATACAGGGGGGAAAAAACAGATACACAAACTCAGCATATCAGGAGCAGGAGCTGAATTATTGTACCAGACATAGCTTTGTCTTACGAGTGTCTTGTCCTAACTGATTGTCTTTGTCCTAAGAGAATGTTTGTCCTCAGTGTTTTTGTCCCAACAGTGTCTGTCTTCACATAGTGTTTTTACCATCACAGTGTCTTTGTCCTCTAACAGTGTCTTTCTCCTAACAGAGTGTCTTTACAGTGTTATTGCCAACAAAGTGTCCTAACAGTGTCTTTGTCCTCCAGAGCATGTCATCTTGGACCTAAAGCTTGGACGTGATCTCAGAGATTTCCGTAGAGAACCAGTCTCTGTGGACATGTCTAACCCTGCCGCAGAGCGAGGACGGACCTTCCAGAGGTTCTCCGTTGGCACCAACGAGTCTCTCCGGTTTGAACCCTGTGAGGACAGCTCTCCGTCTCCCACCGGGGCAGAGGATGGACACGATGAAGACGATGTGTTTAGGAGGGAAGGGAACGAGGTGGGGACGCTAACAGTTGATTCATGAAACATTTTTCCTTTTTACAGAAAATAATCAAAACTGAGTACCGGTAAATACAAAACTGCATTTATTTGTGGGAAAAAAAAAAAAAAAAAAACTATATTTATTGACAGTTTTGCATTCAAACATGCATTTTTTTTAAAAATCCTCCTGCTGTCTTTGGGTCAATAAAGGCCTAAAACTGAGACCACAGGACAGGAGTCATTTTGACCCAAAGGCAGCAGGAGGGTCAAGGTGATCCTCAGACAAAACGGTCCAGAACTCAGTGTTGAATTAATGTGGTGACGGTTTAGAGCAGGACCATTTAACTGACGGCCTGGGGGCCAAATCAGGCCCACGGGTGAGCTCAGTTTGGCCCACCATTGGGTTCTTTTTTAAATAAAACTAGATTTTAAACCATAAAACAAACTTACTTAATACCATACCAATTTATTTATAGAGCACTTAAAACAGCAACAAGGCCAACCAAAGGGCTGTACAACAGAAACAAACAAGCACAGCAGACAGGAAAACATAAAATAAAAATATAGATACAAATAGCAGCAGGTAATAACTAAATGATGTATAGTACAGACAGGATCAAAACAATCACGGTGGGCAGCACGGTGGCACAACTGGTAGAGCTGCTGCCTCTCAGCGAGCAGGTCCCCGGTTCAAATCCCGGTCCGGGGGCCTTTCTGGGTGGAGTTTGCATGTTCTCTCCGTGCATGCGTGGGTTTTCTCCGGGTGCTCCGGTTTCCTCCCACAGTCCAAAAACATGCATGTTAGGCTGATTGGTAACTCTGAATTGACCCTGGGTGTGAGTGAAACAGGTCCCTCTTGTAAATGAGTCCCCGTGGCTCAACGAGGCTATTCTGTATAAATAAAGGTTGAATGAATTGAATGAAAATCACACCGTGTCAAAGGCAAGGGAATAAAAGTGGGTTTTCAAGCTAGACTTAAAAACTGTGAGTGTGGGAGCCTGCCTGACACGTAGTGGCAACTCATTCCAGTCTTGGAACTGATACAGAGGAAGCCCTGTAACCTCTGAGCTTACAACGGGTTTCTGGAACTGAAAAGAGCATCTGGTCTGCTGACCTCAGAGAGCGCGGTGGGACATATCGGAGTCAGAGAGTCTTTATTGTCATTTGCACCGCATGTAGTACATGTGATGAAAACGAGATTATGTACACAGGGTCCCAGTTACATCCAACAACAAATGCAAGAGAAAAACAGTAATAACATCTAGGATTAACTAAGAAAAACATCAACTAGTAATACACTAAGCCCTAATGTAGTAGAAAAACATCATTATAAACAGCAGCACGAACATGAGTCTGTATGAGCAGATGGTCACAAATGAACACAGCAACAAGAAAACAGATCAGCATCAGCATGATGTGATATTTTGCAGTGATTATTCTTATTATTTATTTATTCATGAGTCTAACAGCCTCAGGGTAGAAGCTGTTCCTCAGTCTAGTGGTTCTACATTTGATGCTCCTCAACCTCCGTCCTGAGGGGAGTGGGGCAAAGAGTGAGTGTGCTGGGTGAGTGAGGTCTTTCATGATGCAGGTGGCTCTTTTCCTGCATCTGGAGGTGTAAATGTCTGTGATGGTGGGGAGACTGACTCCAACAGACTTCTGTGCAGCCTTCACCACTCTCTGTAGAGCTTTCCTCTCTGCAACTGTGCAGCCTCCATGCCACACGTTGATGCTGGAGCACAGGACGCTCTCCACTGCACACCTGTAGAACGAGGTGAGAACTGGGCTGCTCAGACCAGCTCGTCTCAGCCGTCTGAGGAAGTAGAGTCTCTGATGACCTTTCTTGATCAGGCTGGTGGTGTTGTTGCTCCAGCTGAGGTTATCATTCAAGTGTACACCCAAGTATTTGTAGCTGGAGACCACTTCCACTGCAGATCCACCTATGTTCAGTGGGGCGTGGGTGTGTTTGTTCCTTCTGAAGTCCACAATCATCTCCTTTGTCTTCTTCACATTCATGTGAAGATTATTCTCTTTGCACCAGCTCTCCAGGTGTTCCACCTCCTGTCTGTAGCTGGACTCATCATTGTTTGTGATGCATCCCACCACCGCTGTATCATCTGCAAACTTAACAATATGACAGCCTGGATGTGTGGCTGTACAATCATATGTGAGCAGAGTGAACAGAAGAGGGCTCAGCACACATCCTTGAGGAGAGCCAGTGCTGAGGGTTATGGTGGAGGAGGAGAAGTTGTGGATCTTCACGGACTGTGGTCTGTTTGTTAAGAAGTCTAGTACCCAGTTACAAATGGAGGGGCTTAGTCCAAGTGTAGATAGTTTGTCTATCAGAGTTTGGGGGATCATGGTGTTGAAGGCAGATGTGAAGTCCACAAAGAGCAGACGCACGTATGAGTCCTTCTGATCCAGGTGGGTGAGAGCAGTGTGGACCACAGAGGAGATGGCGTCCTCTGTTGATCGGTTCTCGCGGTATGCATATTGATGAGGGTCCTCGTTGATGTTGACGGTTGTCTTGATGTGGGACATGACCAGTTTCTCAAAACATTTAGCGACTATCGGGGTGAGGGCCACCGGTCTATAGTCATTCAGACCAGTCACTGTGGAGCTCTTTGGAACTGGGATATGGCTGCAGAAGATCAGTGAGATAAGATGGGGCGGAACTGTTCAGTGATTTAAAAACATACATGAGTACAGTATTTTCAACTGGATTTGAAGGTGAATGGGCAGCCAGTGCAGGGAGGCCAAAACTGGTGTAATGTGCTCTCTATGGCCTGTACCAGTTAAAAATCGGGCTGCAGCATTTTGGACCAGTTATAGACGTGCAATGGAGGACTGACCGATTCCAAACAGAAGCGCATTGCAGTAATCAAGTCTGGATGTTATGAGTGCATGGATTACTGTCTCAAGATTCTTTTTGGATAGTATGGGCTTCAGCTTAGACAACCGCCTCAGCTAAAAAAAAAAAAACCTGAATTCAACAATCATGTTTACATGACTGTTAAGTTTCAAGGAAGGGTCCATTATCACCCCATATCCCTTTGTTTCTCTAGCAGGGCTAGAGAGAAAAGGTCAATGCCATGGTTCATGAATGAACCATTGGGATGGAACAACACGACTTCAGACTTCTTCTCATTGAAGCTTAAGAAGTTTATTAAGCCATCCAGTCCCGGATGTCAGCCAGGATGTCAAGAAGAGATTGAAACTGCCAGTTTCCATCAGGAACTGTGGCACCTACTCCAGCTTTAAAAATTCTCTGAAACTTTGGCTGAAAACTAATCAGAAGTGCACTCATGTGTAGATTACTTTGTCTATTTTCTTATGGCATCATATTTTTATTGTAATTTTATGTTGTGTTATGAGCTATATAGGTGATGTTTGTATTTTTCTCTGCTCTTTTGTTTTATGGGACGTTTCTTATTCTTACCTGCCTTAGGACAACGGATGCAAATTAGCTATTGTGCTAACTCCGGCATATTTACATTGATGCTTACTGCTGTCATGTTGATTAATATGCATTGTCCTAACTTAAATAAATAAATAAATGAAATTAAATGAATAGTGTGTACCTCTGTGCCTCAGGGAGAAGTAAATTTGATAGTCATCGGTGTAGAAATGAATGGGTATGTTGTGTTTGCCGAAAATAGCACCTAGTGGCAGCAGGTATAAAGAAAAAAGAAGGGGACCGAGGATGGACCCCTGCGGTACCTCATTGAAGCACTGCAGATGCTGAACTGAAATCTTTGATGTTGACACAAAAGGTGTTAATAATAACTGCTGGATGTCCGGCCCCTGAGCTCTTGGTTTTCAGTAACTGTGGCCCCCTGAGCAGTTTAGATGAATATCTCTGGTTTAGAGGATGGACTTGATCACAAACAGCAGAAGACTCTGACAGTAAAAGTTGACTCAGGTTTCATTAAAAACAAAAGGTATTGAAATATATATATATTTTTTTTCTAGACTGAGATGGTCTCTATCAGGAACCAGCTGCAGGGGAAGGTGGCTGAGATGGAAAACTTTGCCGGTCATCTGGAGGAGATCTTCCTCACCGTGGAGGTGAGTTTGGTGTCACGGTTGTGTTGTGGTGAAAGGTTTGTAGTCGTTTGGCATTCTTTTGTAAATCTGTGCACGTTTTACACACAGTCCATGTAGAAATCTCTAACTGGACCACTGGAATGTGTCCAGGAGAACTTCGGCCGTCAGGAACAGAACTTGGAGCAACACTACAACGAGGTTCTGCAGACGTTGTCCCAGCGGTACGACAACAGGGCGAGCGGTCTGGAGGAGGAGAAGAAGCGGAAGCTGGAGTCTCTGTATGCTCAGCTGTTGCCCTGCGGTCAGGCCCTGGACCGCTCCAAGGATCTGATCGAGTCCGCTCAGGAGGTCCACCGCAGCCGGGACCACAGGCTGTTCCTGAAGGTGACTGAAGCTTTGGTTCTTTCAAACCTTCTCAGAACGGTCAAGTTAGATTCAAACAGCAGGCGATCAAACATGGCTGATCCTGTATTTATCGGTTGATTTCTTTGACTTTTGTTGACAGACGGTCGTATCCATCATTAAAAGGTAATCAAGGCGACGCTTGTTGACTTTGCATGGCTTGACTGAAAACTGACAGCGTGTTGATGTTTTATGGTTGAACCAAAGACGTTCTAAGAGTTTTTAAACATAAAACTGACTAGAAAAAGAAAATTCTCTTCCCATTAGAGACTTTTAAACCAAACTGAAAAGTTCAGAGATCCAAGATTTTAAACTGCTCTATTTGTATGAACTGAACTCAGCTGCAAGTTACTCTCCCTCCCCTCCCTCCTGAGGGTCATCAGGATCTTTGATGGTCTGCTCTGCATCAGACGAGAGAGAAATCCAGTAAGTCACTGGGATGCGACTAGTTGGCGAGCAACATTAGAAATGGAATTTCAGAAACTCCATGTCCCTGAAGCTAGGATAACGTGAGAGATGGATCATCAAGGCCTCTTAATCAGTAATGAGAGTGTTGCTCCAGTTGGTCATAGTGAAGAACGAATTGAGCCACAAAACAAAGCTCTGGATTTGTTTGTCTACGTTCCAACCCTCACCGGTGGACATGAAGTTGTATCAGGACTGAAAGAACCAGATCCTGGATCCAAGTGGTTGAAACGTGTCTGGGCTCAGCCTTAGAGATAGGAGGAGAAGCTCTGTGATCCTGAGGGAGCTGTTGCTCCTCTGGAGTCAATTCAGGTGGTTCTTCTGATCAGGACACCTCCCTCTGGAGGTTTTCTGGGGATGTCCCACCAGGAGGAGACCCAGAACTCTCTGGAGGGTGTACATATCCTCTCTGGTCTGGGAGCACCTTGTGATCCCACAGGAGGGAGGTCTGGGTTTCTCTCCTGGACCCATTACCTTGGCAACCCTACGAGTAAAAGGTGCAGATGAAGAGTTTGGAAATGTTTTGGAGGTTCTCTGGTTCCTCGTGTTGATCTTGTTCTTGTGTCGCAGGAATTTTAAATGTTCAAAAAAATTGATTTTTTAAATTTTTTATATTGAGTCGTCGCATCTGGATCTTATCTCGAACCCCTCTCAGTTGAAGCCAGTCTCTCTCCTGTAGTCTTTGAGTCTCCCGACACTGTTTCCTCACTTGAGGTACAAAATCTTGTCACTTGGATTTTAAACGTTTGTGGTAAAATAATAATAATTTTTTTTACAATTTTCCATTCAGGTGTCTCCAACTTGTCTCAGTTTTAGTTTCCAGTTCCAGTGAGAAGTAACAATTCAGAGTATTTCTCACAACTTTGTGTCTCCATCTGTTTGCCAACAGTCACAGCCCAGACGGATCCGGATCAGAACCTGAGCTCTAGCACGTGTTGGTCTGCAGTTTTCCAAGACTCAAAAAGAATTCTGCATTTTTAAATTTTGAGTTGTGAAAGCTCCTCAGACGAGAAGCAAAACATCTTCAGCATGAATAGAAGTCCAGACACCTTTTTAAAACATGTTTAGTGTTGGGGTCCAGGATGAGGATCTGCACCAACTAACCCTGATGGCGTGAAGCGACCGGGTTAAACACGGGGTCACCTCTTTCTGTTTGTGCTGCTTTAGAATCGAGGCGTTTTCCAGGGAGGAGGTGGACCTCAGGCTGGCGACGAGTCTTGAATTTAACACGCCGCTCGCTGATCTGTCTGACGTCAAAACCATGATGGACTCCATCAACGTTGTTCCAGGTCCGATTCAAACGACTTTCCACTCGTCCGACTACCGTATTTTCCGGAATATAGGTCGTGGCTTTTTATAATTTTTGCATGCCCTGTGACCTATATTCAGGTGCGACCTATTTATGGCTTTTTATAAAGTAAGCTGATTTGTAATCATTTATTAACAAAAATTAAACTGAAAGACACTCTGATGCCGGGTTCCCACCAAGCGCGCCGAAGCAGCCACTTTACATGTGTTATGCGCCGATAAAAGGAACAATTAAACACTGAGAATAAATATGATTTACAATAATGATAATATTTATTTTAACATAGAAAAAGGGTTTGATTTAAAATTAACAGTACAGAATATTATTTAGGAAGTGACCCAAGATGTTTAAAACAGTCAGCTGCCCTCACATGCACTACAGAGACAAAAAACAAAATACAATTAAAAAAACTAGGCAGACCAACAAAAGACAAAAACTTTAAGGACAGCAGGTGACAGCGATCAACTGTAAAAAACAAGACAATTTTATTAAATACAAAACTTTAATAGAGTCACTCTTAAAACAATTTAAAAATCACTGCGCACCTGCGGCGTCTGATAAGCCAACACCCAGTCACGGCAAATCCCGAACGGCACAGAAAAGTGTGGCCCTACCAGACAAAAATAAATAAACAAACCCACATAATACAATCTAAAACCCAGAAACCAGCAAGCCTACCTGTGGCGTCGAACTACCCCACACCCAGGTAGTCCTGGTACAAACACATCACACACCAGAATAAAAATCAACTGTTTTTAAAAAACAACCAATACTTTTAAAAACAAACTTCAAAAAACTTCAAAACTTACCACAAGCGCATGCACCCCAGCATGTGTGCACCCAACACACCTGAGGCTGCACTCCAGCATGTGTGAATCCAACACACCTGGCCACACAGGAAATTGCACTGTCATCAACACTGCCAACTTCCCTTTTATGGAGACTTAGATCACAGGGAAATGGTGACACCCTGTGGTGCCACCTGTTACACATGCAAAGTCTATGTGGAGACGCGGCCAGGGGAGGCGCGGCGCATCTTGAGCATTTCAAGCAGCGCGGCAGTACTTTCCCACGCGCGCGTCCAAAGCAGACGAGGCGTTGAGCAGCCAAAGTTCATTCATTTGAACTTTGGCTGCTCGACGCGTCGCAGCAACCAATCGGGAGAGACTCTGCTATGTGATGACGCAACAACGACGGGACTTTTTTTGAACTTTTTAAACATACCCCAACAAGCCTCCATGAAGAAACCAGCCTCCAGTAAGAAACTTGGCATTTTTACAGTTGCCGCTGTCTGCTCGAGCGTACGATCACCCCAAACATTTAAAAAAAAAAAAAACGTTTTAATCTCAACAAAGACCTTCGGAGCTGCAGTTCGGCTTGTAGAAAACCCACTCAAGTAGTAACGAGGCTCACGAACAGCTGATTTTATCTGCCCAGTGTACAGAAAACAAACTGGGAAGGGACAGGGAGCCAGACGCTGCTCCCACTGCGCGTCTGCAGACGCGTTCTGTGTGAACAGACATCTGTTGACAAGCAGCAAACACGGTGCGTTGGGAGCATTTTGACGCGTTCGGTGGGAACCCGGCATTACAATAATGTCAGCTAACAAATATATATTTTTAGGTGTTTATCCTGCTAAAATTATTCATTTATTAAAGAAAAGTTCAGCTCAGACACATATTTGCTATAATTTTTATCAAACAAATAATTGTTTTTAAGTGTTAATCTTCTTTCTTTCTTTTTTTTGCCTCGGGTCTTGGGGGGCGGATCTCTGATGCTTCACGGTCACTATTGAATGTTCTATTAGAGAAGCCTTATTCATTTATGCATGCTTACAACCACACACTTATAGATGCAGGGATACACACACGCAGGTATCGTATGTATGTAGATGGGTATATGACTGAATATGAATGTATGTGTGTCTGTGTGTATATATATATAATTCTCCAGCTCCCCGGGCGCTTTCTATGGCTGCTCACTGCACCACCTGGTGGTGGTTGGGTTAAATGCAGAGACGAATTTCGTCTGTGTATGGGAAACATACACAGATGACAGAAAAGGACATTATTATATAATCAGCACTTGCAGAAGGTGTTGCAGGAATAGTTTGATCGTTTTAGGTGGGTTTCTGTGTAAAAGTTTTCCTGTTGAAGTTAACTTTTTAATGACATACCTTTTGAGAAATGGAGTTTACCGGTACATTCAACAGGACTAACAAGCTAATTACTAGTTCAAACAACACTAGAGGGCGGCACAGTGGCTCAGCTGGAAGAGCTGCTGCCTCTCAGCAAGAAGGTCGCTTGTTCAAATCCCGGTCCAGGGGGCCTTTCTGGGTGGAGTTTTCATGTTCTCTCCGTGCATGTGTGGGTTTTCTCCAGGTTCTCCAGTTTCCTCCCACAGACCAAAAACATGCATGTTAGACTGATTGGTAACTCTAAATTGTCTCTAGGTGTGAGTGAGAGAGTGAATGGTTGTTTGTCTCATTTGTCTCTGTGTGTCCCTGTGATGGACTGGAGACCTGTCCAGGGTGACCACCACCTCTCACACAGTGATAGCTGGATATGAGCACCAGTGACCCCCATGACCCGAAATGGAAGAAGCAGGTAAAGTTAATGGATGGATGTCCTAAGCACTTTTTTATGGCTGCTCCCTTCCTCAGAGGTCGCCACAGTGAAATAACTCGCACAAACACTTGGCCATTGTTTCTACACCTGAATAGAGTGGCATGTGGGCCCAACAAATCTGACTTGGCCCCAGCACAGCCATCATTTCCAAACCCCACTTGATGTAACAAATTAACAGTAATACAGGTCCAAACCCGGAAAAAAACCCACAATATTTTTAATTTGTTATTAACGGTCGAGAATGCACGGCTGAATAAAAGGGGCAGAAGGTCGGAGCTGAGAAGTGTTTGTCCTTTCATGGCCGTCAAAGAGCATTAACCCTGTTTCTGCCTGTATTCTGCATTACTCAGACACGGACCCTGCTCTGGCACATCTGCTGTGGGCTCTCACCTGTTTGGGTCATCGGCCGCGCACGTCCGCTGAGTGCAGCGGCTGAATGAACGTCCATTTGGGCGATGAATCACTTCCTGGCAGTATAGTGCCATTTGAAGCTTAACTAAACCGGTCAGCTCGAAATGGCTGCTGGTGATGGTATAGCAGGCCATGTTATCATATACAGGTGGTCCCCGACTTACGAGCGAGTTCCGTTCCTACGAGGTGCTCGTAACACGAAATCTCGTATGTCGGAACCTGAAACACGTGTCGCTCGTAAGTCCGGATTTTTGGTCATAAGTCGCAAAATGTATGCTAGCGCTACTACGAACACCCGTTTTTCAACACAAACGTACATACTGGTTCATAAACATGCACAGAACTTTGTTTACAAACGGTTAGCTAACACACTTTCATCTAAAAACACATACCAGTGCTGTATTTTCTGTATGTTCTGTACAACTTTACTGTTCGTTAGCCAGCTCGTAAGTCCGGAACGTCGTAAGTCGATGTGCTCGTAAGTCGGGGACCACCTGTAACTAGATTGTGGCAGATCCGCTGACCCAATCAAAAGCTCAACGCTGACCCAGCCCACCTATCCTGCACATTATCATGGCCCAACCCGCCTTGAATACGGGCCGGGCCGGGCCGGGCTTTGTGCCCGGGTTAGAAATGACAGCTCTACACCTGATGTCCTTCCTGACGCAACCACAGACCACCGAGCTACAACAGTCCTCTGTGTGGAGCAGAGCTGCCATCTAGGTGAAGCAGATGATGGGGGTTGAGGGCCTTGCTCAGGGGCCCAGGGTGGGGCAAGTGAGTGTGGAAATGCTTCACCTTTCCCAGCCACGCTGCCACCTGGTGGTGATTGGGTTAAATGCAGAGTCAAATTTCGTCTTGTGTGGAAACATGCATAGATGACAAAAATATGACATTATTATTATTATTATGTTGTCGATCCAGGGTATTGAACCAGCGACCTTCCAATCACAGGCTCACCTTCTCTAAACTCTATGCCACCATTGTCCTAACTAAGTACTTAAATCTCCAAAAACGTGTGGCATCTGGCAGGATTGAAAACATACTTCTGCCAAAATAACCATCTGAATTCAAGTGAAACTGGCAGCAGTGTAAAGGTTTGCAAGTGGTTCAACCATCGGTCTATATATATCATGAGTTAAAATTGACTCCTAATAGTGTTTTTTGTTGTTTTTCATTTGACTATATGCTGATGTTTCCCCCTCACCAACTAGTATCTAGTGAAAACAAAGAGCATGGTCTCCTTTGAACCTCAGAGTGGGTGGACTTCCTGTCGCTGGTTTCACCAGACTCTCTGGGTGTCTCTCTCTCCGTCTGCCCGAGCTCGTGTTATCACCCGGAGCTCTGAAACTATGAAGCTTCTTGTTTGTGTGGAGCCACAGGTCTCGAGGTCCTCGCCATCTTCTCAGTCACTTCCCGCTGTTTTGCCAAGGAACACAGAGCAGATAAACGAGGGGTTCGGGGGGAGGGGGGTGCTGATCCCTGCTTGCCTGACTGTGGGAAAAACGCGGGCACAGGAACTGGTGCAGGAAAGACAAGACGATGACTTAGAGGACAGAGATGTGTGTGGCGAGATGATATGAGTTCGTAGTGACGTTGATATGTTTGGATTGCAGCTTCTCATATCTAGTATTTGTCAGTTTAAGTGTTGCTATGTCAAGCATTCAGCACAGTAATCACAGTGTGAGATGATGCTGGACACGTATAACCCCCTCACCCACCAACACCTCATATACTTTCTACTGCAGTTGAAGTTTTACATGCGTTATTTTGAGCAAATACGTTTTCAAAGTTTCAATGTCAAAGATCCAACTGAAATTATTCCTGGGCTGCCCTTTCATCATCTGTTCACATCAAACATAAACATGTGTGCATTTATATTTTTTAATAGTAAGACTCACCTTTTCTGCATGACCGAAAAAAAATGTGATTCTGCTAACGAAGATGTAGCTTTAAGTCAGATATGGACACAACCAGCTTTCTTCAGGTTTGGAAGGTCAGAGAAATGGCGAACCATTGTTGTGTCGTTTCTTCTAGCTTTTGTGGTTCAGAGTATGTACGTGTTACAACCATAATTAACCTATTAATAATGTAATTTATGCAGCAGGTTCTTTCAAACTCTTGTTTTTTACTGGTGATTTAGGTTTATGTTCAGGCTGTGGTTTGATACACCTTATTACATAATATTATTATTGTTTAGTGTGTATCTCAGATCCTTGTCATCTTTGTTGAAACCTGGTCTCTCTTGTAAAAGAGTCCTCGAGGATCAATGGGATTAAGTCAAAAGTCAAAGTCAACTTTATTGTCAAAACTACAATATGTACAGGACATACACAGGATTGAAATTGCATTTCTCTCTCAGTCCCTCGGTGCAACAGTAACCATTTAAACACTAAACAATTAATAAACAAGCATAAAATGAAATAATAAAAGTTTAGTACTGTCCTGAGTTTTTTGCATAGTAGTTTTTCATAGTAGTAAAAAAGTATAAAAAGTTTCACCAACACCAAAACACCAACATTTAATAAACATAATCATAAAATGAAATAGAGTGTAATACTGTCCTGAGTTTTTTCATAGTAGTTTTCCATAGTAGTATAAAAGTATAAAAAGTTTCACCAACAGCAAAAATGAAATAGAGTGTAATACTGTCCCGAAGTATAAAGTATAAAAAGTTTAGAAAACGCAAGTATAAAAAGATTAACGCCCGGAAGGCCTCTGGTCCTGACAACATACCTGGTCGTGTGCTGAAGGACTGTGCAGGGGAACTCGCAGCGGTCTTCACGGACATCTTTAACATCTCACTGAGCCAGGCCATCGTCCCCACCTGTTTCAAAGCCACCACCATCATCCCTGTCCCAAAGAAGGCAACGCCCGCATGCCTCAATGACTATCGCCCAGTAGCACTCACCCCCATCCTGATGAAGTGCTTTGAACGGCTAGTCATGAAAAGCATCACATCTGTCCTCCCTGACTCCCTGGATCCCTTCCAATTTGCATACCGACCTAATCGCTCAACCGACGATGCCATCTCCTCTGCCCTTCACACAGCTCTCACACATCTGGACACGAAGGACTCCTATGTTAGAATGTTGTTCATCGACTTCAGCTCGGCATTTAACACCATCATCCCCCAACAGCTCATCCTTAAACTGGACAGTCTGGGGCTGAACACCTCAATGTGTAACTGGCTGCTAGACTTCCTGACCGGGAGACCACAGACAGTGCGGGTCGGGAGTAACACATCTAGCACCATCACATTGAACACAGGGGCCCCACAAGGATGTGTGCTGAGCCCCCTTCTATTCACCCTGCTAACACACGACTGCACACCATCATACAGCTCCAACCACTTCATCAAGTTTGCGGACGACACAACAGTGGTGGGTCTCATCAGCAACAACGATGAGACGGACTACAGGAACGAGGTGAGCCGCCTGGCCTTGTGGTGCGGACACAACAATCTCACTCTCAACGTGGAGAAGACAAAGGAGATTGTTGTGGACTTCAGGAAGAAGGATGCCCAACATGCCCCTCTGACCATCAACAGCACCGCAGTGGAGAGAGTAGACAGCACCAAGTTCCTGGGAGTGCACGTCTCAAAGGACCTGTCCTGGAGCAGGAACACTGCAGCACTGGCAAAGAAGGCTCACCAGCGTCTCTACTTTCTCCGCAAGCTGAAAAGGGCTGGAGCTTCAACCCCCATCATGAGCACCTTCTACAGAGGTGCCATAGAAAGTGTCCTGACCAGCTGCATCACTGTGTGGTTTGGTGCATGTACTGCATCCTGCCGCAAGAGCCTCCAGCGCATTGTGAGAGCAGCTGAGAAGATCGTGGGCACCTCCTTGCCCTCACTGCAGGACTTACACAGCAAACGCCTCACTCGGAAAGCCCACTGCATGGCAGGTGATCCCACACACCCACTACACAGCTGCTTCAGACTGCTGCCATCAGGGAGGAGACTGAGGAGTCTCCAGGCTCGAACCAGCAGACTGAGAGACAGCTCTGTTCATCAGGCAGTCAGAATGCTAAACACTCTGCCTGCTCTGCCCCCCCTCCCATTTGAACTGCCTTAACACTAAAACTTTCTCACACATTACCACTCAACACAAAGATTTTAACACTGGACTCTGTGTCATCAAACGGGTTATTCACTAAACTCTCGGTCATGTGCTCATACAGTTTGCACTACTTCTCATACTTGCACTAATGTTTGTATTACATCACTGCCTATAATCATAATACTGTTTACATTCTCTGTTTACATTTATTAATACTGTTTACTTTTATTACTACTGCTTACATGTAATTACTACTGTTTACATTTACACTACTCTAATATCTACACCACTGCTGATACATATACAGTGTGCTCTGAACGGTCTTATTTAGGGATGCCCAATGTGCCTTACTGCATATGCCACTTTTTGCCTCTATAACAACATCAACTACTACCTCATACATATACTGTGTACATTAACTCATACGCTGCTTTGCCACTTTGCAAATGTCAATGCTAGAAACCTTTAGTTTATTTTAGTTATACTTTTTATACTCTTTTTTTATACTAGTATGCAAAAACTCAGGACAGTATTATGTTCATTAAATGTTTAATGTTTTAGTTTTAGAGTTGGTGTAAATTTTCATACTCTTATACCACTATGCAAAAAACTCAGGACAGTGTTAGTTTTACTATTTTATGCTTATGTCTATTATTATATGTTTCAGTGTTTCAATGTTTAGATGTTTACTGTTGCACCGAGGGACTGAGAGAAACGCAATTTCGGTCCTGTGTATGTCCTGTACAGTACATATTGCAGATCTGACAATAAAGTTGACTTTGACTTTGAC
>JBBPBX010025672.1:0-19702 GCA_038048925.1 Garcialebias charrua
ACATGTCACCAGCTCCTCGTGGTTGTCTACGAGCAGAGACTGGGATTAGAGAGTTAGGTTCCCGTACCTCGTGGGCGGGCGAACCTGTAAATTTATCAGTTCGTCCTGGTTCATCAGGTCCGGAACTGGTTTTCGTAGGAAGAGGCCGAAGCAGCACTCGGACGGTACTGTGAAGCCTCGCAGTCCCCAGCGGGTCTCTTTCGTGGGAGACCACGCGTGTTTTCCGTTGGTGGGGCAAACTTTTTCCTTGGCAAACCCTCGCGGAGGGCATCCGCTTGTTTGCGTGCTAGTTCCAGTTTTGTCTGGACACGTTCCAGGGCTCTCCTGAAGAGTCCTGTCGGCTCGATCGGGTGCTGTAGGAATGTGGACCTCTGGTTTTCCGGGAGGTCCGACAGTATTAGCCAAAGATGACGCTGGGCGACAACTATTTCTGCCATTGCTTTGCCCTGGGAAATAGCTACTGTCCCCATCATGCTGAGCATGAGATCAGAGGCACGGCGGGCCTCCTCTATGGCCTCGGTCTCATACTTCGTTACCTGGATCTCCTGTAGTTTCTCTGCCAGGTAGGCCTGTACCATGCTCGACATATTCATTGCGTGAGCCGTAAGGCCTTGGGCCTTGTAGCACTTCTCGAGTTGTTTCTCCGAAGCGCGACAGGCCTTGCTAAGCAGCGTTGGTTTCATCCCCACGGCTGTGGGGGCCAGGTGAGCCGCCAGAGACTCCTCGATCGGGGGTGCGCTGGCAAGGCCCAGAGCCTCCATTCCCGCGACATCCAAGAGTCGGGACAATGGCAGCATGATGGGAGCCCTGGGTTCTGCCTAGGAGCGTTTGTGTTCTGTCAGAAAGTCTAGGAAAATTGGCATTTTCTGCGATGTTGTCGGTTGCTTCGCGTAGAAGTAGTTTCCTGCCAGCCTCGTAGCCCGTTGGCGAGGCGTAGGGTCCGGCCACGTGACCTGCAGGGCATCAGCGGCCCTATGGCACAGGTCGAACAGGGCATGTACCGACAAGTCCGGTTCCGGAAGGTTCTGCGCCAGGTTCTGGGAGGAATGAACAATTTCTCCCTTGTCACCATACTCGGCATCTACGTCGGACCCTTCTGGTGTCGAGTCTTCGATAGGAAGAGAAGAGTCCGACGCGTTGTCTTCCCCGACCCGGCCACTGCACTCCAGGTCCACGTTTTCAGACTCCAGTTCTGGAGCAGGTAGGTTAGTGCGACCTTCATCGCAGCGGTCCTCGCCATGGACTTGGCCAGCGTGTCCGCGTGGCGTTTTCTCACTGTGGCCGCCATTCGACGACAATGGGGGCAGGAGTAGGGGGATTCCAGTGCCTTCCTCGCGTGCAGGATCCCTAGGCAGACAGGACAGGCCTCGTGGGTGTCCGTCGCCGAAAGGGAGTAGCCGCAACCGCTGGGGCATGGGCGCGAGTGAGGACTCATCGTCCTGGTTTTCTTCTTCCTTGTCCTCCGCTTTCCCTTCTCGGGAGCCATGTCCGGAGATGAGAAAAGTAGATTGTTCTTCTTTTTTCTTCTTTTCTTTGTTCGAAGCCGTCTTCTCCGTCTTGGTATTGCTAGTAGACTGCTAGTAGATTAGCAGAAGGTTGTTACGCAGTTAGCCTCGTCGAGCGAAGCTTCGGGAGAGAAGAAACTTCGTGGTAAATAGAAAAATGATGGACTAGCTTTCGCCAGCCCAGCAGTACGCAGGAAAATTGTCTCTGTACGCTCAGTGTAGGGAACAAGCTCACCTCAATCAAGCGACGCAACAACAGAGAGGTCCCGCGATGTTCAGTGTTTCAGCAAGGTGAAGGGCAAAAAAGAGAAAGATGGAGGGGCATCAGTCGCTTAAGTACCTGAAAGGCGGTACCTCTGACGGGGTGACGCCCCCTGCCGTAAAAGGCGTGATTGTATTCCTTCAGGTAATCGCGCGGGGGCGCAATTCCCATAGCAAGTATGTTGCACCGAGAGACCGAACTGAAAGGGAACTGATAACTGATTATTTCACTGACTATGCGTTTTATTAAAGCATTTTTAGACGTGGTGGATGCATTTATCATTACAGTGAAACAAGACTGTAAACACATTTGTTAGGAAATAATGTCTATGCAATACAATGATCAATGTAGCTATGTCAGTGTTTTATAATGTTACACATGAAAAAACTAAAAAGAGTAACACTTATTATGAAGCTATTTCTGATGTTCTCTGCATGAGAATGCTCCACCTTGTCCTCCATGCCAGCAGTATCTGCTCCAGCTTACCTTAGATCTGGGATGAAGTCTTCATTTCTGCACATTATATAATTGTATTTTTTTTTTATATATATATATATATATATATAGCAACCAAGTACCTGGATAACAGAGTTGATTGTGCTTGTAGCCTGGCTACTATTGTAAAATTGTAATTCACTGATTAAAATGTTAATTTAAATTAAACTGTTTCTGGTTAAAATCATAACAGATGACAAAACAAGTGTTAATTGTGCAAAAATAAATTACAAAACAATTATAAAATATGTAAAATGTAAAACAAGCTTTAATGAAGTACGTTTACTACTATTGTTTATTAATTACCTCATCTCAAGTCAGCAGGAGCAACATCACCATCATCACAACAACACAAACTGAGTTCTGTAAGTTTAATCTGCACAAACATTTTCAATCAGGGCTCAAAATATTTATACTATTTATTAATTACATACAGGAAGCACAACAAGATGGAAGCAAGTGGTGGCTTACCATTTCAGTGGCAATTCTACCAATGGAGCAAATTACAAACCAATCATTCTAGAAATCATTGAAAGAGCAGCTTCCATAGGCCTTCTCGTGCTAAACATCACTACTGACATGGGCAGTGCTAACAGAGCGATGTGGCGGGCATTTGGAGTGCGCCACAACAAAACATCTGTCCAACACCCAGCAAGACCAGATAAAAGGCTTTACTTCATGCCAGATGTCCCACATCTGGTAAATAATTTGAAGCCTGGAGCCTGCAATGCATGTTTTCAGCAAGTCAGCAAGTGCAGGTCTGAAATATATGGTGGAGCAGGAGCAGCGACCTCCCTCTAACCTGACAACAGCCTGGTTTCTGGAGCAGGTGAACCACTGGTTTTATCTGATGTCCTCTCGCCATCCCGTGTTGGGACTCAGCAGGCACAAGATGGAAGAGTACAACAAAGCCATTAAATTCCTCCAAGACATGGTAGCACTCATCTGTGGACTTAAAATAAGTCAAACCAGAAGCTGGAAACCAGTTCAAACAGGAATTGTGATGGCAACATCTACAATTGTATGTCTACAAAAAGACATGCTTGACCATGGACACGTGTTTGTGTTGACAAGCAGGTTTACTCAAGACTGTCTGAAAAACTTGTTCAGCTGCATAAGACAAAGGAATCCTGTCCCATCACCAGTGGAGTTTCATCAGGCACTGAAATCAATCACAGTTGGGCAGTTCCTTACAACAGTCAAATCTGGAAGCTATCAGGAGGACGATGGCAGTCTTCTGGCAGAGTTCCTGGACATTAAGGAGACATTTCACAGTCCTGGCATAAATGTGGAGCAGCTGATTGGAAACACAGGTCCTTCTGATTTCACCAACAGTGAAACCTGTATTCTGTACCATCTTACAGGATACATAGTAAATAAAGTCATCAAACATTCAAACATCTGTGACGGATGCTCAAGTCCAATTAAACAAAATGATGAGACTGGAAGGAGAGCATGGTGCCACTGACACTGAAGGAATTCAAACCAGGAGTCCTTTGTCGGCCATCACATGAAGCTTCAGTCTGGTCCAGAAAGTTGAAAGGCTTTTCAGAACAAGGACCAGTCAATCCTTCATGGAGCTCCCCAACACCTTTGATACTCTATGGAGAGAAGCAAGTCTATTAGAAAGCATGCTTCCTTCATGTCATGATGTACAAAGAAAAATAACCAGGAGGTTCATCAGGCTGAGACTAAGAGTAGCAGCAAAACATATCATGGTGTTAAAATAATTTTATTCAAACATCTTGATTCAACAATTATTGTTTTGGGAAAACAGAAAATTAGATATTGTACCTTTGTGATACTTTGAATGTAGTTCACTGAAGTCATCCTCCTGTGGTTTACCTGGAAAACAAAAAGTTACTCAGCTTCACGATCACATTTTTCTTTAATGATAATGTCACAATTTATGCTGCAGTCTTTGGCAAAGTATCTATAACTTTAAATTAACCACATCAATCTCTCTGGGAAAAAAAGGCTATATTTTCTAGTTGAGAGTTCAGTAACTGTAATTACCATAAAAATAATAAAAAAGAAAAATCAACTTTCAAAATTTAAGCTGTAATGAATATTTTAAAATGCTGCATTAGACAGAAATAGATCAGTTTAAACCAGCCATGACGGCAGAGCTGCAGTTAAAACACAACTAACAATTTAACATGTTTAATTAACAAAACTGGCAACATGAAGTATTAATGTTGATAAACTGGTACAGAACAGTCAGCTAACGCTTCACAATGGCAAAAAAAAAGTATTTTCATCAACTTACCGGAGAAAACACGTCTGAAACATCAAGAATGAACAACGTTCAACGCTAGAACTGCGGCTGTTCGGAACAGTTTGGAACAAATCGCCTCTCTGTGACCCATGTGACTTCCGCATTCCATTCTTACAATGGGAGTCTATGGGAGTGTCGCAACTCTCTCTCTATATGGCTCTGCGGACGGCACAGTGACTACTGTCGTAACTAACTGCTGAAATATCAGTCCTTATATGACATAGACCATGCAGGAGTTTATAATTTGAGTATGCCACAAAGGGCTATAAAGGGAAATCTGTGATCCCAAATAGAAACTCATTAAGGAACTTCATTAGATTGTCAGGGCAAGGGCGTAGATTTCATCTCATTATTGGGGGGGACCATAAACAGGGAAATTTTTTAAGAGCAATTTTGGGGGGGTCGGCAAAGTTACAGTGAAATGTAATGCAAAATATACAGAGGGAAAATATGCTGGTGAAGATTCTCAGTCGTCCAGGACATGATGAAATCAAAAAAGGCGTTCAATACAGGATATAAATATCAATTCAATACAGGATACAATACAATGTTCAATACAGGATATAAATATCAATAAAGTCCAGTTGATCCTGTATTGAACGCCTTTTTTGAATACAGAGGGAAGTTTATCCAAACTGCATGCATATACTATGCAGAATAATCAACAATAATATTGATTTAAATGGCATGTATTTTATTTAGTAGTCTTAATACTACTATTAATCAGTACAACAGTGATACTCATTACTCTTGTTAAAAAATGTAATGTGTTCAATCTGCAGTACAATAGACGACAAATAATGACAAGTGGCAAAATGAGAATTTTGCAAAATAGGTCCCCTCTAAATATTGTTTAAATTTCAGTTTGGCTTGTATTCATAGATTGCTGTGGTCAGTGTCACTGATAATCTGGTACAACATCTTCCCAAAATCTTAATGCTTAAAAAGAAAACAGTTTTCAAGGAGAAGAAATACTTTAATGCAGGGGTCACCAAACTTTTTGAGACTGAGAGCTACTTCAGTGGAACCAAGAGGCACAAAGGTCCACTTGTTCGTTCCAAACAAATTTGCATGGTTCAACTTTAATCATAGTATTAATAATAATACATTTACATACATGTGAATATATGACTGCCTGATCACATCTAATAATAATAATAATAATGAATTCAATTTATAACGCACTTTTCATTAATGAAAATCTCAAAGTGCTACAAGGAGCAACAGAATTAAATGTCAATAAAACAAATAATAAAACAATTAAAATCAATAACAATATCAGCTAAGATCAAAAGTAGAATCATGAGGAGGTAGAGTATGCTTGGTCGAAAAGAAAGGTCTTCAAGTCGCTCTTAAAGTCAACCACAGACTGTGGGGCTCTTAGACAGTCAGGAAGAGAGTTCCACAGGCGGGGGGCAGCCACACTGAAAGCCCGGTCTCCCATGGTCCTTAATTTGGTTCTCGGAATGTGAAGGAGATTGCTGTTCTGTGACCGCAGCGAGCGGGTGGATGAGTATGGAATAAGAATATCCTTCAGATAATCTGGTGAAGTTCCGTGTAAGCATTGATGTGTAATGAGAGCAGTTTTGTACTGAATTCTGTAGGCGACAGGAAGCCAATGAAGGTTATGGAGAATGGGCGTAATATGTTCAAATTTACGAACTCTCAACAAGATCCTTGCTGCACTGTTTTGAATATATTGAAGTTTCTGAAGGTTTTTGCCAGGGATTCCAATAAACAGGGAGTTGCAGTAGTCGAGCCTGGAGGAGACAAAAGCATGGACGAGCTTCTCAGCATCGGAAAAAGTTAGGGATGGGCGAAGTCTGGAGATGTTTCGAAGATGGAAGAAGCAAGTTTTAAACAGATGCTTAATGTGATTTTCAAATGTAAGATTGGAGTCCATTTTTATTCCAAGATTAGTAACAGAGGTGGAGAGGGGGATGTCTTGTCCAGAAAAGGAAAGTGTTGTTATAGGAGATGTTTGTACCTGGTGAGGGGTGCCAATCAGTATGGCCTCAGTCTTGGAGCAGTTTAATTGAAGAAAGTTCTGATTCATCCATGCCCTAATTGCCTCCAGGCAGGCAGAGAGGGCAGTGAGTGAAGATGGAGATGACAAGGTGGAAGATGAGGATGCTCCAGTCCTGATGTAAAGCTGTGTATCGTCGGCATAACAGTGAAAAGAAATGTTGAACTGATTAATAATTTGACCTAAAGGCAGCATGTAAAGGGAAAACAGCAGGGGCCCCAGAACTGACCCCTGAGGGACACCACAGGAGACACCAACTGTCTGGGACGTGGCGTTGCCAAGACTAACACATTCCAGCCTATTGGAGAGGAAAGATTTGAACCAGTCCAGGACTGTGTCGCAGAGACCGACCTCCACATGAAGACGGTGGAGGAGGATACTATGGTCCACAGTGTCGAAGGCTGCAGTGAGGTCAAGGAGGACAAGGATGGAGGGAGAGCCAGTGTCAGCAGCCAAGAGGACATCATTGGTAACCCTCAGCAATGCAGTCTCTGTACTGTGAGCTGCCCTGAATCCAGACTGGAACTTCTCATACAGAGAGTGTTGTTGTAGGTGATCCTGCAGCTGAGCAGCAACAGCTTTTTCCAGCACTTTAGACAGAAAAGGGAGGTGTGAAATTGGGCGGTAATTAGAAAAAATGTTGGGATCCAAATTAGATTTTTTCAGAAGAGGCCTAATGATGGCGGTTTTTAGAGGCAGTGGAACATGACCAGATTGTAGAGACTGATTTATTATTTGAGTGATAAGTGGGCCTATTGCAGAATGATTGGTTTTTATGAGAGACGAGGGGAAAGGATCCAGGGCACAGGATGAAGGCTTCATTTTCTTGATGATGGCCTCCACCTCACTCTGAACAACTTCGTCAAAGCTGTTTAGGGTCCCAGAATGCAGACGGGTGGGTGGCACACTGAGAACGGGGAGGTTGTGGAGCTGAGATCTGATAGTGTCAACTTTGGTTTTAAAAGATGAAAGAAACAGGTCACATTTTTGAGCAGAGTCCTCAAGAGTTTGCTTAATGGGATTAAGCAGACGAGTGATTGTGGAGAAGAGCTGTTTAGAGTTTCCAGGGCAGGTGTTGATGATGTTAGAATAATATTTGGAGCGTGCTTCTTTAAGAGAATAGGCGTATGCTTTCTGATGTTCTTTATATGCCTGCTTATGCACAGACAGACCAGATGATTTTACACGTCTTTCAATAGCACGGCCAGTTGCCTTCATCTTGCGCAGCTCATCAGTGTACCAAGGGGCTGAACGGGAGAAAGACACCAGTCTTGTCTTCAAGGGGGCGTCTGCATTCTGGGACCCTTAACAGCTTTGACGAAGTTGTTCAGAGTGAGGTGGAGGCCATCATCAAGAAAATGAAGCCTTCATCCTGCGCCCTGGATCCTTTCCCCTCGTCTCTCATAAAATCCAATCACTCTGCAATAGGCCCACTTATCACTCAAATAATAAATCAGTCTCTTCAATCTGGTCATGTTCCACTGCCTCTAAAAACTGCCATCATTAGGCCTCTTCTGAAAAAATCTAATTTGGATCCCGACATTTTTTCTAATTACCGCCCAATTTCACACCTCCCTTTTCTGTCTAAAGTGCTGGAAAAAGCAGTTGCTGCTCAGCTGCAGGATCACTTACAACAACACTCTCTGTATGAGAAGTTCCAGTCTGGATTCAGGGCAGCTCACAGTACTGAGACTGCACTGCTGAGAGTTACTAATGATGTCCTCTTGGCTGCTGACACTGGCTCTCCCTCCATCCTTGTCCTCCTTGACCTCACTGCAGCCTTCGACACTGTGGACCATAGTATCCTCCTCCACCGTCTTCATGTGGAGGTCGGTCTCTGTGACACCGTCCTGGACTGGTTTAAATCTTTCCTCTCCAATAGGCTGGAATGTGTTAGTCTTGGCAACGCCACGTCCCAGACAGTCTCTGTCTCCTGTGGTGTCCCTCAGGGGTCGGTTCTGGGGCCCCTGTTGTTTTCCCTTTACATGCTGCCTTTAGGTCAAATTATTAATCAGTTCAACATTTCTTTTCACTGTTATGCCGACGATACACAGCTTTACATCAGGACTGGAGCATCCTCATCTTCCACCTTGTCATCTCCATCTTCACTCACTGCCCTCTCTGCCTGCCTGGAGGCAATTAGGGCATGGATGAATCAGAACTTTCTTCAATTAAACTGCTCCAAGACCGAGGCCATACTGATTGGCACCCCTCACCAGGTACAGACATCTACTATAACAACACTTTCCTTTTCTGGACAAGACATCCCCCTCTCCACCTCTGTTACAAATCTTGGAATAAAAATGGACTCCAATCTTACATTTGAAAATCACATTAAGCTTCTGTTTAAAACTTGCTTCTTCCATCTTCGAAACATCTCTAGACTTCGCCCATCCCTAACTTTTTCCGATGCTGAGAAGCTCGTCCATGCTTTTGTCTCCTCCAGGCTCGACTACTGCAACTCCCTGTTTATTGGAATCCCTGGCAAAAACCTTCAGAAACTTCAATATATTCAAAACAGTGCTGCAAGGATCTTGTTGCGAGTTCGTAAATTTGAACATATTACGCCCATTCTTCATAACCTTCATTGGCTTCCTGTCGCCTACAGAATTCAGTACAAAACTGCTCTCATTACACATCAATGCTTACATGGAGCTTCACCAGATTATCTGAAGGATATTCTTATTCCACACTCATCCACCCGGTCGCTGCGGTCACAGAACAGTAATCTCCTTCACATTCCGAGAACCAAATTAAGGACCATGGGAGACCGGGCTTTCAGTGTGGCTGCCCCCCGCCTGTGGAACTCTCTTCCTGACTGTCTGAGGGTCCCACAGTCTGTGGTTGACTTTAAGAGCGGCTTGAAGACCTTTCTTTTCAACCGAGCATACTCTACCTCCTCATGATTCTACTTTTGATCTTAGTTGATACTGTTATTGATTTTACTTGTTTTATTACTTGTTTTATTGACATTTAATTTCTGTTGCACCGTGTAGCACTTTGAGATTTTCATTAATGAAAAGTGCGTTATAAATTGAATTCATTATTATTATTATTATTATTATTAGGTCCAGGAGCTCCCGAAGAGATTGGTTGTAGTAATCCACAGAGTCATCTGCAGAAGAATGATTGACAGCGGTCAGGGTGTGAAGATCGGCAGACAGAACATCAAGGGAAATGTTTTTAAGGTCACGGAACTGGATGGGTCGTTTTGGGTTTGAAGCAGGCGAAGATGAAGGCACTTCCAGGGAGATGACCCTGTGATCTGAGACACCCAGGTCATATACAGATAAGTTATTGATGAGTACAGTGTCTGTAATCACCAAATCCAGAGTATGCCCCCTGCTGTGCGTAGGGGCGTCAACATGTTGAGTGAGATTAAGAGAGTCCAGAAGAGACTTAAAATCTGTTGCCAGAGGTGAAGAAGAATTGTCCACGTGGATATTTAAGTCGCCAAGAAAAATAGTCTTCACAGGGGAGGTGCAGAAAAAAGTGAGGAGGTCATGCATCTCTGAGTTAAATGAAACATGCGGTTTGGGAGGTCTATAAATTAATATAACATTCATCAGGAGTGGGGCTTTGAAGCTGAAAGCCAGACATTCAAAAGAGGAAAAGTCCTGAGAAGACAGATGAGACAGTTTTAAATTACTGCGGTAGATTACAGCCAGACCACCACCGCGGCCAGTGCTGCGGGCTCTCTGCAGATAACTGTATCCAGAGGGACATGCCTCATTCAGAGAACTGAACACATTTGGTTGGTGCCACGTCTCTGTAAGACACATGAGGTCCAAGTTCTTCTCCAGAATGTGATCATGAATTAAACATGACTTGTTGGAAAGAGACTGCACATTGAAAAGTTCTAATTTAATACCAGTTGGAATAGGAGCTTTTTGAACCGGTTTAAGCAGACTGAAATCCACTCCACGTTTTCCTCGCCACTTCGTGCGCAGAGGACTACAAAGGCCTACAGACGCAGCGTTCTGATGACGCCATCGAGGTGCGACACGTCTCTCAGTCCAGACAGCACTAATCGAATCCGAGTTCGCTTGAGAAGAAACGATTTTCCTTCGAGAGCTTCTATGGATGTAACGAGGTCTACGCAGAAGTCCCAGTTGTTTGATGGTGGAAACAGAAAGAGGAATGGAGCAGTTGTTAAGTTCAAACAACTGCGAAGCGGAGTACGTCAACATCCACGAGCCGGTGGAGGCTAGCACAGAGCTAGCCGCTAGCAGCAGGCCCACGGCTCCGAGAAAGATATACAAGAAGCAGAGAGAGGTAACTCGAACGAGCATTACCTTGAAGGAGTACAGAAGAGAGTCCAGAACAGTCCAGAGGACACAGGAAGTTGAGAGAGGCAGCAGGTAAGCGAACAATAAATGCAGCTACGTGATACTCGAAGCTAAATTCGTGTTTAAGCTAGCGGGAGCTAGCAGCCCCTACTATTAAAGTTCCGGTTAGACTAGGAAAGTTTTCTATCTAATGAATCAAGCAAACAAGTCAAATCTTGGCTTCGCCACGATCTCCCATCCTGAGCAAGCACAATGGCATCAGTGGAAAGGAAAAACTCCCTTTTAGAAGGAAGAAACCTCTAGCAGACCCAGGCTCAGGACAAGCGGTCATCTGCTTTGACCGGCAACTTATAATGTTTGCAGATCCACAACGCAGTCAGAAAAGACAGTTGCTCTAAAACTAACTAACTAAAACACAAAACTTAATCACAGAAAGGTAGAAATGTCCGCGTCCGTTCACACAGGTGCTGTACACAGGCTTGCGCCTGCCGCACTCTGCGTTCAAGAAAGGTAGAAAGGTTCAAAGAAAGGTAGAAATGTCCGCGTCCGTTCACACAGGTGCTGTACACAGGCTTTGCGCCTGTCGCACTCTGCGTTCAAGAAAGGTAGAAATGTCCAACAAGGCTCGGTGAAAAAAACAGCAGAAAGTAATAAAAAAGGCTTCAAAAAGCAAAAAGTACGAGGAGCAGCGGCAGCCAAGGTGTGCCCGCGTCCACTTCCTCCACAGGTGCTCAGTCACTGACAGGTGCTCAGTCACTGACAGGTGCTCAGTCACTGACAGGTGCTCAGTCACTGACAGGTGCTCAGTCACTGACAGGTGCTCAGTCACTGACAGGTGCTCAGTCACTGACAGGTGCTCAGTCACTGACAGGTGCTCAGTCACTGGCAGCATCTGATCTGGTCTGTATTATTAAAGACTCCACACAATGATTTAGCTTGGTAAATATGATCAATTATTATTGATAATTACCAGTAGTGATTAGAACTCTCAATCAAGAACTTGAGTCCTCAGTTTGAATAATGTTTTGGTTCTTCTGTGCAAATGTAAATTGTTCTTAGCTTTGACTGGGAGTGTGGATGGTTGTTTGTCTCTTTGTCTGTCTCTGTGATGGACTGGAGACCTGTCTTGGGTGTCCCTGCCTTCACCCAAAAGCAGCTGAGATTGGTTCCAGTCCTAAACAAGGGGGCATAATGGATTACTTATTAACTGATATTTAAACATAAACACTATTTCTTTTATGTTAAACTCAGTTTGTAACATTTGAAATTCGTTGTATTTTATAAATATTTTATTAACTGTTTTGTAGAAATGAACACGTTTGTAACATTCATTCAAAATATGCCTTAACAAATCTGTAGCATTTTTTAAGAACCTATTAAGAATAAAATGTTCCAGTTGCAGATACAAAATATCAATAATGTAATATAATAAACAGTGACATTTTTTAATTAACCATGTGACATAAGTATTGATCCTCAACATTTTTTATAATAATAATTTAAAGCCCTTAAAACAACCACAGCTGCAACAAAGTGCTACACATATGAAATCATTTTAACTAATCATCACATCTTCTCTACTCTTTTTTAATTAATTATCTTTCACATATTTTATCATTACTTCTTTCAAGAGCTCCACACCTGAAAATATGATGAATGTGAATCCATCCTGCTCAAAGCTGCGCTGACATTCTACTGTCTGTTGCAGAGCCCACCAGGGAGCTAGTTAGCATTGAAGCTAGTGTGTTAGCTGATGAAGTGACGCTCCAAAGTGTTTTTCTGCCACTAATGATGCACAGACACACTTGTCTTTCAACACTGTGAAAGACCTTTTCCTCCCAGTCACTGTCACCTATGTTTTAAGTAGCTACTTACTGGAAGTTAGTACTTTGTGCAGCAGCTCACTCCCCACCAGCGGCTCCGCGAGCCTGTGACCTCCGCTGCTGTTGTTGTTCCTTGTAAACATTGGACTAAACCATTTGCCAACAGAGAAGGGGGGGTGGGCAAAATTTCCTTCTTTTTTTTTAGAATAATGGCGGATTTCTCTCTTTTTTTGCCTTTTTATATTTATATTGTTTAAAGACACGATTTCCTTTATTGAATTATTGGGGGGGACAGATCTATATTTCCCCAAGATTGGGGGGGTCCCAGACCCCCCCGACCCCCCCAGGATCTACGCCTATGTGTCAGGGGCTATCAAGTTCAGAGAACTTTGCTGTATTGTCGGGGACACAGAAAATAAGAGTTTGGGGAACCTTAGGTAGTCTGGGGCTATCATTATTGAATGGGAGTTTGGGGAACTTTGCTGTAGGGCAGGGGTCACTAACCTTTTTGAGACTGAGCTACTCTATTCATTCAACAGACCCAACAGTTGGACCCGACTCAACAAGAGAGTCTCCTCTGCGAACTGGAACATTCAGCACTCACTGAACATTACCTACCACAGGTAGTCAAAGGTGTTGAGATCCAAGGATCCCACACCGATGATGCTGTTCTGTCCCCTTGGACAGAGAAATCAGCAATCAGCCAAGCTTTCTATGGAACCTTGGTTCAAAAGCAGTTGGGTCTAGAAATGAACAAAAACGCTTTCCGCAAGGAGACAGACCCGTTAGACCCCAACGATAAACAGGTAATGACCCCAAAAGGTATAATTGACCTGAAACTGAACTGGAACCAACGAGAACTGGCCCACCCGTTCCTCGTGGTCCTGAATTTACCACATGCAACCTACATATACATACATCACCACTGTAAAATACTTGCTAAATATAACTTATTAAGCTTTGACAATTTTTTAAAATGTTCTTGTTTAAAATTAACTTTTAAATGTATTAATGATCTTGTCCCTGAGCTGGTGAGCAGAATGATTTTAAAAGTCAAAAGCTCAGGAGTTGCAACAAGAGGTGCAGCTGATGGAGACTGTAAACCTACAAAATACAAAACATCATTTGGTCAATGCTCCTTCTCATTTAAAAGTCCCCATATCTGGAATAATTTATCATCAGCAATAAAAACATTGACTGATCTTAGAGTTTTTAATTCCCGGGTGAAAAAATTGTTGAAACAAAACCAAATTTGTGAACACTGAACCCCATGGGGACAGAGGAGCAGCTGTGTGTGTGAGGGAACTGTTTAATCCATTTAAACTTAATTAAATTTTAATTTTATTTTAGATGTTTTTATATAGGGAACTGTTTAATCTGAATTAATTTTTTATTTTATTTTAGCTGTTTTTATATAAAAGTCCAACCAAGGACTGGGTTTGCAAATTAGCCTGTGGCTAGAAAACCTGTGTACAAGACAACGGTTGCTTCGTTTTTAACATGTAACATTGTTTATTGTGCTGTCCTTGATCAAATAAACTTGAATGAATAGGCTCTGACATTTTGGTAAGAGTAGGTGTCCAAGTGGACATCAACAACAATGTACTGTGGTCACTAGACACAGCCACAAAGGATTCTGTTCTCTTTTTTCTCTACATGCTGCCATTAGGATCAATCATTGCACGCCATAATCTGTCCTTTCACATGTATGCAGACGATCTACAAATCTATCTCCCAGTCACTCCCAACCCCTCACTCAGTTCAAACACTCTTGTCAACTGCTTAAATGACATTAAGCACTGGCTCTCTCAAAACTTCCTCCACCTAAACACAGATAAAACCGAATGCATTTTATTTGGTGCACCCAGTGACACCAGCAACATCCTTCCCAGTCCCAGTTTGGTTTTCCCCTCCCCCACTTCAACCCGGTGGTCAGAAATCTTGGAGTGCAGCTTGACTCCAACTTAAAGCTTGATAAACAGATCAGTTCTGTTGTCAAGACCAGCTTTTTCAGCTCCGTCTGCTCTCTAAAGTCAAGTCATTTCTCAGCCGTGGTGATCTGGAGAAGGCCATCCATGCCTTTGTGACCTCCAGACTTGACTATTGTAATGCTTTGTATGTTGGTATTAATCAATCCTCCATCTCCCGTTTACAGCTTGTACAGAACTCTGCCGCGCGCTTTTTGACCAACACACGAAAATATGAACACATCACTCCTGTCCTGTCCTCTCTACACTGGCTCCCGGTTCAGTTCAGGATACAGTTCAAGCTGCTGCTGTTTGTTTTCAAAGCTCTGAATGGACTTGCTCCTCTGTACATCTCAGAACTTTTGAAAGCCCATCAGCCCGGCAGAGCTTTACGATCTGCCAGTCAACACCTGCTGGAGGTGCCTCGCTCAAGGTACAAACAATGGGGAGACCGGTCATTTTCTGTTGCCGGCCCAAAAGCCTGGAACAGTCTCCCCCTTGAGCTGCGTGCCACCTCTGATCTGACTCTGTTCAAAACCAGACTGAAGACCCACTTGTTCAAAAAAGCTTTCAGTGTGTAACTTTTATTACTTTTGGTATTTTAGTATGTAGCATTTTTATTTCCATTGCCTCCTTTTATTGCTGTTGCTTTTATTTTATTTTCACTGATTTATTGTACCGGTTTTTATATTTTCTGTCCTGTTAAGCACCTTGGTCAGTGCAAGGCATTGTAGGAAGGTGCTATACAAAAAAGTTTATTATTATTAATAAAGTTTATTATTCTCCTGTGCTAACCACAGAGAACCTTAAGGCTGGACAGACCATCCCAGAGGTCTGCCAGGTTGCTAACAGCCATAATACCATAGTACCACCTCAGGTTATGAACAAACTGGTGAAGATTCACATCATGAAAGGACAAGCTATTAGCCAAAAACAGTCATACTTTCAACCATCTCCTATGTTCAGTCAAAGTCAAAGTCAACTTTATTGTCAAAACTGCAATATGTACAGGACATACACAGGATTGAAATTGCGTTTCTCTCATTCCCTCGGTGCAACAGTAACCATTTAAACACTAAAACACTAAAACATTTAATAAACATAAGCATAAAATGAAATAATAAAAGTGTAATACTGTCCTGAGTTTTTGCATAGTAGTATAAAAGTATAAAAAGTATATCTATAAAATAAAATGAAGGTTCTGACATTGTCATTTGTAATAAAGTGATAAAGCAGCATATGAAGTTTATGTACACAGTATATGTATGAGGTAGTTGATATTGGTATAGAGGTAAAGTGGCATATGCAATAAGGCTAGTAAAAATAATAATATATATCAGCAGTAGTGTAGATATAAAAAGTAGTGTAAATGTAAACAGTAGTAATAAATGTAAACAGTAGTAATAAATGTAAACAGTGAATGTAAACAGTAGTATGACTATAGGCAGTAATGTAATACAAACATTAGTGCAAATATAAGAAGTAGTGCAAACTGAATGAGCACATGACCGTGAGTTGAGTGAATAACCCGTTTTGATGACACAGAGTCCAGTGTTAAAATCTTTGTGTTGTGTGGTGGTGTGTGAAAGTTTTTTGTGATTAAGGCAGTACAAGTGGGAGGGAGGGCAGAGCAGGCAGAGAGTTTAGCATCCTGACTGCCTGATGAACAGAGCTGTCATTTAGTCTGCTGGTTCGAGCCTGGAGACTCCTCAGTCTCCTCCCTGAAGGCAACAGGCTGAAGCAGCTGTGTAGTGGGTGTGTGGGATCACCTGCCATGCAGAGGGCTTTCCGAGTGAGGCGGTTGCTGTGTAAGTCCTGCAGTGAGGGGAAGGAGGTGCCGACAATCTTCTCAGCTGCTCTCACGATGCGCTGGAGGCTCTTGCGGCAGGATGCAGTACATGCACCAAACCACACAGTGATGCAGCTGGTCAGGACACTTTCTATGGCACCCCTGTAGAAGGTGCACATGATGGGGGTTGAAGCTCCAGCCCTTTTCAGCTTGCGGAGAAAGTAGAGGCGCTGGTGAGCCTTCTTGGCCAGTGATGCAGTGTTCCTGCTCCAGGACAGGTCCTCTGAGACGTGCACTCCCAGGAACTTGGTGCTGTCCACTCTCTCCACTGCGGTGCTGTTGATGGTCAGAGGGGCATGTTGGGCATCCCTCTTCCTGAAGTCCACAACAATCTCCTTTGTCTTCTCCACGTTGAGAGTGAGATTGTTGTGTCCGCACCACAAGGCCAGGCGGCTCACCTCGTTCCTGTAGTCCGTCTCATCGTTGTTGCTGATGAGACCCACCACTGTTGTGTCGTCCGCAAACTTGATGAAGTGGTTGGAGCTGTATGATGGTGTGCAGTCGTGTGTTAGCAGGGTGAATAGAAGGGGGCTCAGCACACATCCTTGTGGGGCTCCTGTATTCAATGTGATGGTGCTGGATGTGTTATTCCCGACCCGTACTGCCTGTGGTCTCCCGGTCAGGAAGTCTAGCAGCCAGTTACACATTGAGGTGTTCAGCCCCAGACTGTCCAGTTTAAGGATGAGCTGTTGGGGGATGATGGTGTTGAATGCTGAGCTGAAGTCGATGAACAGCATTCTGACATAGGAGTCTTTCGTGTCCAGATGTGTGAGAGCTGTGTGGAGGGCAGAGGAGATGGCATCGTCGGTTGAGCGATTAGGCCGATATGCAAATTGGAAGGGATCCAGGGAGGCAGGGAGGACAGATGTGATGCTTTTCATGACTAGCCGTTCGAAGCACTTCATCAGGATGGGGGTGAGTGCTACTGGACGATAGTCATTGAGGCAGAAGGGCGTTGCCTTCTTTGGGACAGGGATGATGGTGGTGGTTTAGGATCTCAGGCCCTTATTTTTATTTTACTCATCTAATCTGAGCTGAGGGTGAAGCAAATCCATGTCTGAGGTCGTCGTGGACCTTGGCCAGAAAGGCTGGAATCATTCCTCCTGGTCGGGTGAAGTTCTGACCCAAGTGGACGAGTTCAAGAGTCAGTGTTTTTGTTCATGACCAATGGATCAATGGATCAGGGACTCATCTGCAGTGATGAGTGCGTTTCTCTGGTCTGTTGTGGTGAAGACGGAGCAGAGCTATAAGCTTTTAATGGTTCATGGTTCATGTTCCCAATAACTACCAGAGCCATGCACCAAAATCCCTGCAACACTGCAAGAAAAAAGTTTGTAAAGAAAGTGGATGAATGGATGACACCCCCCGCCGCCCACACACACACACACGCACACACACACACACTGTTTTGTTTTGCTTTTAGTATGTTGTTATTTTAATCAGATAAATCAGAGTCAGAGAGTCAGAGTCAGAGAATCTTTATTGTCATTTGCACCACATGTGGTACATGTGATGAAACGAGATATGTACACAGGGTCCCAGTTACATCCAACAACAAAATGTAAGAGAAAAACAGTAATAACATCTAGGATATAACTAAGAAAAAAACATCAACTAGAAATACACTAAGCCCTAATGTAATAGAAAAACATCATTATAAACAGCAGCACGAACATGAGTCTGTATGAGCAGATGGTCACAGATGAACACAGCAACAAGAAAACAGATCAGCATCAGCATGATGTGATATTTTGCAGTGATTATTCTTATTGTTTATTTATTCATGAGTCTAACAGCCTCAGGGTAGAAGCTGTTCCTCAGTCTAGTGGTTCTACATTTGATGCTCCTCAACCTCCGTCCTGAGGGGAGTGGGGCAAAGAGTGAGTGTGCTGGGTGAGTGAGGTCTTTCATGATGCAGGTGGCTCTTTTCCTGCATCTGGAGGTGTAAATGTCTGTGATGGTGGGGAGACTGACTCCAACAGACTTCTGTGCAGCCTTCACCACTCTCTGCAGAGCTTTTCTTTCTGCAGCTGTGCAGCCTCCATGCCACACGTTGATGCTGGAGCACAGGATGCTCTCCACTGCACACCTGTAGAAGGAGGTGAGGACTGGGCTGCTCAGACCAGCTCGTCTCAGCCGTCTGAGGAAGTAGAGTCTCTGATGACCTTTCTTGATCAGGCTGGTGGTGTTGTTGCTCCAGCTGAGATTATTGTTCATGTGTACACCCAAGTATTTGTAGCTGGAGACCACTTCCACCGCAGATCCACTTATGTTCAGTGGGGTGTGTGTTTGTTTGTTCCTTCTGAAGTCCACAATCATCTCCTTTGTCTTCTTCACATTCATGTGAAGGTTATTCTCTTTGCACCAGCTCTCCAGGTGTTCCACCTCCTGTCTGTAGCTGGACTCATCATTGTTTGTGATGCATCCCACCACCGCTGTATCATCTGCAAACTTAACAATATGACAGCCTGGATGGGTGGCTGCACAATCATATGTGAGCAGAGTGAACAGAAGAGGGCTCAGCACACATCCTTGAGGAGAGCCAGTGCTGAGGGTTATGGTGGAGGAGGAGAAGTTGTGGATCTTCACGGACTGTGGTCTGTTTGTTAAGAAGTCTAGTACCCAGTTACAAATGGAGGGGCTTAGTCCAAGTGTGGATAGTTTGTCTATCAGAGTTTGGGGGATCATGGTGTTGAAGGCAGATGTGAAGTCCACAAAGAGCATACGCACGTATGAGTCCTTCTGATCCAGGTGGGTGAGAGCAGTGTGGACCACAGAGGAGATGGCGTCCTCTGTTGATCGGTTCTCGCGGTATGCATATTGATGAGGGTCCTCGTTGATGTTGACGGTTGTCTTGATGTGGGACATGACCAGTTTCTCAAAACATTTAGCGACTATCGGGGTGAGGGCCACCGGTCTATAGTCATTCAGACCAGTCACTGTGGAGCTTTTTGGGACTGGGATGATGGTGGCGGTCTTCAGGCAGGTGGGAACTGTCTTCAGGGCAAGTGAGGTGTTGAAGATGTCAGCCAGCACCTCACAGAGCTGATCCGCACATTCCTTCAGAACTTTCCCAGGGATGTTGTAAATAATTTTTTTTTTTTTAAAAGCTCTGTGTTTCGGAGGTTTGGTGTGTTTGCTTTGTGCTCTTTCTGTGGACAATTGTTGTTTTGTTGTCTCACTTTCTCTTTTCTTTCTTTCTCTCTAT
>JBBPBX010025673.1:0-20554 GCA_038048925.1 Garcialebias charrua
TCCATCCTTCTAAGACTTAAGAAAGACAAATGTCCTCAGAGACACTACGTCTACCTTACCCCCTCCTTTCCTGTTCATCTGGGACAGATAATGACATTCTGTTTTCCAGCTCAGGGAGTTTCTTTGTTAACCTTCTGTGTGTGTGTGTTAAAATCTATAGCAGGGACCAACCTTACATGTTGCATGATTCTGGACCCTTTCTGTTTAATTCACCTTCTATGTTGAGTCACCAGACTTTTTTTTTTTTAGACTCCTGAAGAAGGGTCTTGATCAAAGAGCTTCACTTGGCCTTATCAACAGTGAATGAAGCTAAAGTCCCCAGTTTAGCTCTGCGTACATCCATACGCAGCTGTATGCCGTACGTACGCAGAGGTACAAGCGTACCCCCGCAGGGCATGTACGCGCAAAGCTCAAATTTTACGACCGCGTACGCAAATGCGTTGTCACACAGTAAACTGCCCTGCGCCGGACTGTTTTGTATGTGACACAAATGTATTAAATTCCTCTTCTTCATCCCTGATCTGGCCTTTTCTTTTGTTTTTTTTGCCAAAAGCCAAGTGATCTCTTCCTCCTCCGTTAACTCCATGACTGAAATGAAGAGAAATTAACAAATTTGTCACGAGCGAATTAAACTCGGGTCCAGCGTGGCTGCGGGAGGTTCTGGAGATTTCCTGGTGTGCTGGTCTGATGTGTGGGCTGCAGGACCAGCGCTCCCTGTTTTTTAATTAATTTTTTTAGAACTTTTTATTAACATATAAACACAGAACACTGCTGTGGCTGAAGCTGCCAACTCTCGCCTTTTTTCTTCTACCCGACCTGTCAATCAATTCAGTAGGCGTGTCAGCAAATGACCAATCAGCGACCTCAATTTGTCCCGTAGGTAAACGCTCTGCGCTGCAGCTGCTCAAATGATGTCAAGAAACGCGAAAATGTACGCGAGAACGTATGCTGGGGTGTGGGGCTGAACTGCCTGCGTACAGTACGTGCGTACGGACACGCATACAGACGTACGCAGAGCTATAGTGGAGCCTTAACCCCCCATGTGAAGTTCTGATTCAAAGAAACCCATTGTGCTTATATCAGTATGGTGTCACACATCCTCAACAAAGGGTCATTGTATTGTCTTCTCTGAAGAACTTTGAGAAGGGAGTTTGTTTTCATTTTTAAAATCTTTATTAAAGCTAATGACAAGTATACAACAAACAAAAGAATGGAGTATACAGACAAACACAACACTAATATGAACAAACAACCAGGGGTGTGCTTTTTAAACAAATATTTGCAAAGATTTACAGATATAAATTGTCCTAAGGGCCTTTTTGTTGGTAGAGTCTGCTATCAACTATATACTGTATAGCCATGATGGTGTAGTGGCAGGGCTTTTGACTTGGGACCCGAAGGACGCGGGTTCGCGCCACGGCCACTACACACATTGGGGTGTCTATGAGTGCACACCTAATTCTCCAGCTCCCCGGGCGCTTTCTGGCTGCTCACTGCACCACCTGGTGGTGGTTGGGTTAAATGCAGAGACGAATTTCGTCTGTGTATGGGAAACATACACAGATGACAGACAAAGACATTATTATTATTATTATATTTGGCACATGGGTGTGATTATCTTTAAAAATATTAAAGTTATAATAGATAATGTGAAGTCTTTAGTCAGCTTGCAATGAGTAAAAAACAACAACGTCACCTGGGATTATACTCCAGGAAATCTAAATAGTAAAAAGACACGTAGGTTTGTTCTACTGGAGGAAGGAGACAAGATTCAAATAAATTTTACCAAATTTATTAGAGGGAAGTTGGTACAAATGAAAAATATTTAAAAAGTATTTTTCATGTTAAAATAAGCAATACCAGAAAATTGTTGGCTGTATTTACAACTTAATTTTTTTAAACAGGGCTTTGGCTGAAGACATATTTTAAAATATCAGGTGAGACTGAGGCTTACTAGTGGGAGGGGGGCTGTGAAGACAAGGGAACCACATCCAGTGAAGACAAGGAATCACCTAAGCTACAAAAGGGAAAGGGGTGCTCTTCTATGGCAAGCCCTTTTAACATAAGATTGAGTAGTCTGTCTGACTATCTGTAATTACACTCTAGACATCTAAAAATGAGTTTTGACTCAGAATAATTACATTTGGACTATCCAGAATATTAATTTAAGATATCTGTATTTACATTATAACTAGTCAGAATAACAAATCAAAATATCCTAAAAGGAATTTTGGCTAGTCAAAAATGAGATATCTGAAATGACGTCACCTGATTCGTCATCTGAAGGGTAAAACATCTTTAATTCCAATTCAAGATATCTCGAACGCAATTAGTCAGAATGACATTTTTAGATATCTTGAATTAAGAAATCACGCGTAGGACCCGCGGCTGCCACTTAGCTGTTCAAACAGCTGCATGCGGAATTTTGGGTGGCTGCAGTGGCGCTAGCTGTTCTGGACTAAATTGTCAGAAAATGTCACAAGTGTTAGCATTAGACAGTGAGGAAAATGGCTCCGTTTCATCTGTTGTTTTTGTTCAGTTCCTGGTTGTTCTTGTGGGGCAAGAAAACAACATTATCTGTCCTACCATGTTTTACTACAGCCTGCTCAAGTCACTGTAATTAGTGTGTAATTATAGTGTCTTACCTGAGAGAAGATTGGCTGGGGGAGTCCAAAGGACATGACTTAACTTTTTTAGATTTTTCTACCTGGATTATTGAGCATGCATCAGGAGAACATATTTATTTTTGTTTACTTAATTTCATATTTATGTTCCAGGTTGAAGGCAGTCCAGTCTTGTGTAGGTTCTGTTCCACTCATATCTCGTGTATCATCACAGCTTGTGGGTGAATTTCTGCTCTTGTGTTACATTGAACCATCATTAAATATTTTAGTTGACTGACCACTGGAAAGCCTCAGCCTTGGCTGAATATTTAAGAATCATTATTGCCTTGATTAGATTTATTTTTTTAACTTAGTGTTAATAAAATTTATATTGTATTGTATCTTGGAACACAGTCTCCTGTTTACTTGTAAATGAACCCAAGCGCCTTTTCTGTGAATAAATTATGTCCTTGGGTGAAAGTCCTAAGGTGATGTTGCAGTAAGTTTATAAAATAAAAACATCCATACCCAAGCTTGTCACGTGTATGTAAATTGTTCTAGCGCGATATAGTTATTTGTTTTGAATTATTTTAAACATTATTAAAACACACTTGAGCAGCATACTGTTTTTTTTATTTAATTTGTGGATTGATTGAGTTGAACTGCAAGGAAAACAAGTGTAATTTACAATATCTAGTAAAATGGTAAATGGAGCTTATTTATATAGCGCTTTCCAGCCCCCTGTGAGGAGCCCCAAAGCGCTTTACAATACCAGCCATCCACCCATTCATTCACACATTCATACACCGGTAGTGGTAGCCTGCCTTGCAAGGCGCCATCCAGACCTACCAGGAGCAACTCGGGGTTAAGTGTCTTGCCCAGGGACACAACGACACATGGTGGGCAGATGCGGGATTCGAACCTCCAACCTTCCGATCGGGGGTCGACTGCCATTACCACTGTGCCACGGCCGCCCCAAAGTAAAAACAAAAAACTAAGTTAACATTTTATGACTATTTTTTTTCATTTACCCTTTATATACTGTATACAGATAGTCCCATTGAGCCATGATAACTCATTTTCAAGAGACCTGTTTAGGGAGCGCACCCGCTTTGAACGTTATCAACCATTAAATGGCCATTATTAGTTATTATCATGCCCATACGTAGTGGTCAGACTGCCCCTCCTGTACCTCCTACTAGGTTTAAAGGTATGTTGTTAGCGTTGGTAGTGATGACAGCAGGCTCCGTTTTAAGCTACCAAAGATGCAAAATTCACTTTTTAATGTGGTTTTTTTTTTTGACTCAACTTTGGTTATGTACTTCTTAAAAAAACAGTCCTAGGGCCAAAAAAATGCACCCAGTGGTATATTTACTCTAAGTATATTTATTTTTCAGTGATATAAATGTCTCGTTTTCAAATCCTGGCGCTTGTGATGTCACAAGCCGTAGGACAACCCACCCCAACCTGAGTCCAGCCCCTCACCTAGCAACCCCTGGTGATGCTCCACCCACTTCAGTATAAAAGACGTCACGGTTGTTTTTCCTGAGTTCATCTCAGAGTTCGATGTTTCGTTGTTGTTAAAATGCAGTACCGCTAATAACTAATTATCTATCAGTAAAAACGAAAAAACTTATTTACGGGCTCTTAAATCAACCGGACGACTGCTCACGGACCATATCCGGTCAGCGCCGGATGTGGTCCGTCAAAAAAAAGCGGTGCTCGCACTAAGCAGTTAGCAGCCAGTGTGTTACTCTGCAGCCTTATTGCTTGTTTTCAAAGAGTCAGACGAAGAGTTTTTAACATGGAGGGTGAACTTATGGATGTTTCTCAGCGGCCTACGCGACGCGTCAGCGCCTCATTTGCCCTGCCCAAAATGGCGTCTGCCTCTGGGTCTGACTCAGGGTCCCCTTTGGAGGGCGGAGTTAATGTAAACAGATTTTTGAAGGGCGTGGCCTTATCATAAACAGATCGTTCAGAACGGAAGTCAGAAAAGGCACAACTAGAAAGGGGATATTTTATTATCTAAGAATTATTTTGTGCATTAAATTGAATAAACATGGTCTGGATAGCCCACAGACATACCATAAAAATTTATAAAACCAATATTTGGTCTCCTTTAAAGTTTATAGTAAAGGGTCTGGAGTTAGGTTTAGGGGCTTGGTTAGGTTTAGGCACAAGGGTAAGGGGGTTAAGTTTAGGGTTGGTCCTCTGGGTCAGGTGTAAGGTTAGGTGTAGGAAAAGGGTTATATAAGCTGAAAAAAAAACCACTTTTGGGTTTACGGTAGTACGCTGCCAACTCACAGCGAAAATAACGAAAATAACATTCCTTTAAACCTGCTAGGAGGTAGGTTGGACAGTTTCACCGCTACATATGGGGATGATAACAACTAATAACGGCCATTTAATGGACTGATAACACCCAAAGCCGCTGGGGAGCAGATGGTGGGGGTTAAGGGCCTTACTCAGGGGCCCAGAGTGGGGCGAATGAGGGTGGAGGCAGGTGTGGGTGTTTCACCTTTTCCACCCACATTTTGATGTTGACGGTACCAGGGCTTGAATCAGCGATCTTCCTATCACAGGTCCGCTGTCTCTAACCTCTGCGCCACTAACTGTACTCCTCCAGCAGTCTAAGCCTATAGCTGCAGAACTAAGTGATAGCTCAAACCCAACACTAACTATAGGATTTATCGTGTAGCAGCTGAGATAAAGATCAGCATTTCTAAATCGGAGGCCATGGTCCTCTGTCGTAGAAGGGTGAACTGCACTTTCTTTGTTGAGAGTGAGATGCTTTCCCAAGTGGAGGAGTACCTCAGGGTTTTATTCATGCATAATGCTGAATCCTCACCAAACGCTTTTCGCGCAGCCGAAGCAGCCACTTTACATTGAAAGTCTATGGGGCCGCGCATCTTGGAGCAGCGGGGCGTGACGCGGCGCATCTACAGCATTTCAAGCAGCGCAGCAGGACCCGGCAGTCCCTTTTCACGCACGCGCGCAGCCGAACAGCAGAGCAGCAGGAAGCCAGAATATTCTAGCTTCTGCTGCTCGCTGCGTCGCAGCAACCACTCGGGAGAGACTCTGCTATGTGATGACGCAACGACGACGGGACTTTCTGTGGACGAAAACAGCATCCGGTAGGAAAACCTGGCATTTTTAAAAGTTGCTGCTGTCCACTCGAGTGTACATCACCCCAAACATAAAAAAAAACGTTTTAATCTCAACAAAGACTTTTGCAGCTGCAGTTCGGCTCGTAGAAAACCCACTCAAGTGTTAACGAGGCTGACGTGAAGCTGATTTTATCTGCTCGGTGCACAGAAAAACAACACTATCTGACCGGGAAGGGAGCCACACGCTCCTCCCACTGCGCGTCTGCAGTGGAAACAGACATCTGTTGACAAGCAGCAAACACAGAGCATTGGGAGCATTTTGATGCGTTCAGTGAGGACCAGGCATAAGGGAAGAACAGAGCTTGAGATGGACAGATAGCAGCTTCTGCAATATCGCCTACTCAATATTCAGTTTGTTATCTGGGAGAGACTCTAGAGTTGAACCATTGCTCTCCACAGGAGACAGATGAGAGAGTTCATGCATCTGTAAGGATGCCCCTGTAGGAACTTGAAGGAGACCCCATGGAAGACCCAGGACATGCTGGAAAATCTATGTCTCTCAACTGGCTGTGGAAGGTTTTAGATTTCCCCCAGAAAAGCTGAAAGAAGTGGCTGTGGGAAAAGATTTCTAGGCTTCTCTGCTGAAACTGCTGCACCCGCAACCTGACTCTGTATGGAGCGGTAGTGATGGATGGATGGATGGATGGATGGATGGATGGAAATATCACATTGTGCAGTATCCTGTATAATAAACTCTTCTGTCCGAACACATTATAGAAAAGAGATATTGAGTTTCTAATTGGACAAAGAATTTATTGCTCTATTGTTAAGGCATCAACCTTCCTGATCAAAGCTACTGTATGTTTTTACAAAGTAGATATGAAATCATAAATTTGAATATATCTAAAAATTAAAATATATTCCTGAGTTTATATTTCATATTATGGGAATATATCTCACATTTTCCTCATATTTAGTCAAATAATGATAGTAATACACCTAATACATTCTTTCTATCCCCTTGGACTTCTAAACATTATAGATGTAGATGTGTTCTCTGGTGGACACACACCTTTGTCTCTCCTCAGGTGCAAGGTGTGTGCAGCCAATCTGCACAAGTTCTCCCACTAGGAACATGGATCAAGATGTAGCCTGATTGGCTTTACAGTTGCTGTCTTTGGGATGCAGGAAGTTAGCGAGAATGGAGGGATTCTGGTATCTGTAGCTCTGTTACTGTTTCCACTTTCTCGGCCGATTATCAATCCTGATTGCCAGATTGATCATCTTATCCAAGGTTTCTGGCTTGTTCTGAGAAGCCAAATGATCCGTTTATTTTTCAGAATTGATATAAGCACCTTGTAGGACCTCATCAATCCAGCGAGTCTCTTCAGCAGCAACCATGTTGGATGAGAAATAATAAAGGGCCAAGTATAGAGCCCTGAGGGAGACCACAGATCACTTTTGCAGGAGTGGAAGTGACCCCACTTATTTCTACACATTGCTGCCTGTATTCCAATTAGGCTTCAAGCCAGTTAACAACCCAATTTTTTGAAGCTCGAGGGCTTCCAGTTGACACACAAGTACCGGTATACAGTACTATGATTACAGTATCAAATTTTGTAAATCAAGCAAAACCATACGTGTGAGAGTATCTTTGTCTTACTTGTTACAGTCAGTGAGATGAATTAAACATGTCTCTTTTTTCATTAAACCTTTATTCATACAGGTATCCCATCTGTGGAGTGAGGGTCTGAAACCTGACTGGAACTCATATAAAAGTTGGTTTACCTAATTGTAGAAGTAAATGGTAAAATAACCTCATCCGTAACCCTCTATGACCTGGTGCCGCCCTCTGGCAGCAAACCCCTATTTTGGCCCACACATTATCCCTTTAATTTTTTTCAAGTAAAAAAAAAAAATGCCTTTAAGTCTTATGATAAGTCTCTGACCAATGAAATTTGAGTTTGTTGAACATGTGACCTTTTGTCTGGAGTGGAACCATCATCTTGGGACCATAGCTAGCTTGGACACACTGCTACCAGAAGGTGTTATACATGTTACTGTTTAGCATGTTTAAATTTAAACAACTTTGTACAAAAATATCTTTGATATGCATGAATATGTTGAATAGCATATGTGATTTAGTAAATACACTTTTTGACATTATTTATTTGCAGAAATTGTCATTTTTCATTTGTTGCCTCAAGGCAACATTGTGTAGTTAGGCAGCTTTTGTTTGACATGCACATGAATGTAGATGAGCAGAAATGCATAATTGCCCCTCTAATATATATTTTCACTTGTATTATCCACTATTATCCACAGGAAATGGATGCAAAAACATTTTATAAATGCAAGGAACTAGATTGAGCAGTTAGACTTATTCTTTCTGACACTGAAAGTGACACTAGGGAAGAGTGGACACCAGAATCAGATTTGAGGGAGAGTTTGAAAATCAGGGTTCATTCAACAATGTAGCTCTGTGTGTGTGTGTGTGTGTGTGCGTGCGTGCGTGCGTGCGTGCGTGCGTGCGTGCGTGCGTGCGTGCGTGCGTGCGCATCAGGAGGTGAAAAGACATATGAACTAACTGTCTGTTTCCTGGTTTCTTTTGAAAACAGATGGTCTGTCTAATGATAATGAGTTTGTGGATGAAGAGAGTAGAGATGACGATGATGATAATTTATCAAAGGAAGATGTATCATCTTCACTTAGGTGGAGAACATTCCACAGTTCCATCACTAATTGCACAGAATGGCAGGCCAGCCTTAAAAAATCAGACAATATCATGTTCCCCTAGTAATATTTCAAGATGCAAGAATCTGGAGTGTAAGAGAGGTCATCCCAGTTCCACAGTCGCTGGGGAGTATGAGGAAACGAGGAGAAGAGGACCCACTACACCCATTCAAGTCTCTGATGTGTGTTTGGATGCCACAGCCCACTGGATGGTAATGGATGTAAAAAAAGAGAGATGCAAGGTACCAGGATGCAAAGGTACACCTAAAGCTACTTGTCAAAAATGTGATGTCCACCTCTGCTTCACATCCACCAGTAACTGCTTCATGAGGCTCCATGTAGAATAATAAAAACAACACTAATTCAGTCGGCACCCCACAGGAACACACTCTGCTAATTTCTAATTGATTGACAATCAAATTCTGACTGTTATTTACGTTGAAATTGTTGTTGTTGAAGTAAAACTTCCCTTAATTATTTTTGCTTGTTTGTTCCACTTTCATTATTAAACAATACTGTATAGAACGTCTTGGTGTTTCTGTACCCTTATAGCATCTTGTTGCCCTGAAGCAACAAACCAAAATCTGCTTTATCATTTTATGATCAGTATATTATTAGACCCCTAAGCTCCTAAAACAAGGGTGAAAAAAATGTTTCACCTAAAGCACTGCCATAGAGGGCTAATGATGGGAGCATCCAACTCACATTTTTGAACATCAGAAATAATAGAAAGAGTTAAACCACTATGAAAAGAGCCTTTATGTTCTGACACTGTGACTGATTGGTTTCATATAATTGTTTATAGAACTGCCTAAATAATGTGCTTTTACTAAATAAGTGACATGTGCCATTAGCATTCAAATTTGAAGGTATCAGTTGAGTATTTATTTATATTTTAGTCAGGTGACCCATGTATTCATGATTCTTATTACTTTGTCCATACAGTCAAAAAAGGTGTTCAATACAGAACAACTGGACTTTATTTGCAACAAACAAGATGTTTCGCTTCTCATCCGAAAAGCTTGAGAAGCGAAACGTCTTGTTTGTTACACATAAAGTCCAGTTGTTCTGTATTGAACACCTTTTTTGATTTTATCATGTCCTGGACGACTGAGAATCTTCACCAGCATTTTGTCCATACAGCCTCTGCTTGGCAAAGTGAATGGCACTTTGAGCTTCATCTATTAACAAGCATGGAATAGTTTGTGTGGCATCCATTACTTGCAGTAACAGGGGTCTGGTGATAAAAATGGATGTTTGCTGTTCAGAGTTGTACAAGAATTGGAAATTGGTAAAGGCCCCAATTAAAAACTGAACTGATCCATATGTCACTTCATTGATCACTTCCGGTTCCGACAAGCTGATGGACGCTGCTCCCCCGGCTCCTCTGTTGTCTTTTTAACATCAAACTGACCCGTTTTTCAAACAGGACTAAAGTTGGTCCACCTTCCAACCAAATTCGGTGTTCAGTGACTCAGAGAGCCGGATGGGGCCGTCCCAAAAAATTATTTCGGCCCAGGACTGGCTGCTCCCACCCCACCGGTCAGTCTGAGCACATCCTGCCGGCCAGGTGACCCCTCAAGCTGTGGAGCCATCTCACGAAGCCCCAGTGTTTTTTTTCCCCTCTCTCTCTGGACCCCAACCGAATTTCTCATCTGGACTTGTGGTTCTACCTGGTTCCAACAAGAATCGCAGGGAGGTATTTTGCTGTTTTCTGTTGATCTGGACTTGTGACGTCTTCATTCGGTGTGGGGGAATGTACTTGTGTCCTCGAACCTGTGTCCCAGGACCAGAACTGAACCAAGTTGGCTGTGGAAGACTTCGTCTTTACCAAAGTCGGTCTCAGCCTCTGAGTGGCCCGTTGCCTTAAAACGAAAGGACTGTCCACTTCTGTGGGAAGCGTTGTGCTCACCTGGAGGAGACGCTCTGTTGCTTTGAAGTGCCGCCGGAACCAGACCGGAGCAGAACCGGGTCAGTGATGACCTCAGCCTCTCCGGTCAGCCTTGACATTTTTTAACCAGGGTTAGCCTCTCGTGCCGTGGACTGTGGTGGAGCAGACGAGCAGGGTGACGTGCTGAGGAGCAGAGTGAAGCGCGGAGGAGCTACGTTGTTTGGTGCTTGTGAGGAGTCTGGACGGAGTTTTTATCAAATTTCATCGGTCCTGGATAATAATAATTTTATTCTGGATCACGCTGTTGCTCCCTGCTGACCTGAAACAGGCTAGGACCCTGCCTTTAATTTCAGGAGGATTTTCTGGCAGCTCACTCTGCTATTTGCTGCAAATTATCTGTTTCTACCTGTTGATTCTGGACCCAGCTTCTGTTTCCAATGGCCGCATCCATTCATCTTCACCGGGGGGCTGGAGCCCCCCTCAGCCCAACTCAAATTGCAGTTGGGCCACCTCGTCAGATTTGTATGCCCATCTTATTTGTGACGTTTTATGGTCTGAAACTTTTCTGCACCATTCATATTATTGTCATTATTTTCAGATCTCAGACTATCTGGAATCACTCAATCTTGTTAACACATGCAACTTTCACTGTTTCTGTGTTCTGAATGATCACGTCTTCATTAATGGTTCTCATGGTTCAATTATGGGGGCTAATTGTCACACTAATAACTCCTGTAATTATACATCAGTGACAAAAAACTCAAGAAAATGTCTGATAATAATGTTGTTACTGCTCTCAGGGATTCAGCCCAACCCTGGACCCCTGACTAATTACAGTACACCAAATGTATATTTCCTGCATGTTAACGCACATAGCCTTCTAAAAAAACTTGATACCTTGAAAATTCTGGTCAGTTCTTCTGGGACAGATGTGATCTTCATCTCTGAAACTTGGCTCAACAAATCTGTACTGAATGATGATCTTGTAATCAATGGATTTAATATCTATAGCTGTGACCGTCAAAAAAGGGGTTGTGGAATCGACATGTACACCAGAGATTCTCTGGTTTCCAGTCTTGTGTCTGCTAAAACAATCCCAAAGCAGTTTGAAGCCTTAGCTGTAAACATCACTTTGAATGGAGGCCAGATCTAATCTGTAGTGGGTTGTTATCGTCCCCCTCTGCAACACCTGAGGCTCTGTCCTCCCTGACAGAATTCCTAGGAAATTTAAAATTCAAAGAGATTTTTTTTGGCAGGAGATTTCAACATTGACTGGGATAAAGTCAACCACCCTCTGTGATAAATTCAAGGAATGTTGCCTTTCACTCAATCTAATCCAATTTATTGACTCTCCCACTAGAGCAAACAAAAACTGTCCTAAAAAATCTTCCATCTTAGACCTGTTTCTAACAAATATGTCTCACAAATTCCCTGGTACAGGTGTATTTGCTGACATTTTGAGTGATCCTTGTGTAATAGTGGCTCTCAGAGATATTAAACTTCCACCTTCTAAGCCCAGATTAATTAAAAAAAGGAATTTGAAACGTTTTTGTGAACATTCATTCCTCTGGGATCTATCCCACTTTGACTGGCAACGTATTCTATTAAGTGGTAAATGGTAAATGGTTAATGGAGCTTACTTATATAGCGCTTTCCAGCCCCTTTTGAGGGGCCCCAAAGTGCTTCACAGTACCAACCATCCACCCATTCATACACACATTCATACACCGGTAGCGGTAGATGCCATGCAAGGCGTTGCCTGTCCTACCAGGAGCAACTCGGGGTTAAGTGTCTTGCCCAGGGACACAACGAGGTATGCCGTGACCGGGGATCGAACCCAAGACCTTCTGGTCCTGAGCCGGCTGCCCTGCCTCTACACCATCTCGGCCCCTATTAACTGATGACGTGAACACCGCTTGGAACTATTTTCATTATAGTTTCATTTATTTTGTGAACAAACACGCTCTTTTCCGCAAGTTCAGGATAAAGGGACGTGACAGGCCCTGGTTTACTCCTGAACTAGCTGACCTCCTGTACAAGAGACACCGTCTTTGGGCCGCAGTGAGAAAATCTGGCTCAGACACTGATTGGTAAAATTTTCGGCAGCTGAGGAATAAATGCACAACTGCCATCAAAGTCGCAAAACATAACTAATTTTTATCTCAGACCTCCAAAAACCTAAACGACCCTTAACAATTCAGGAAAACCATCAAATCTCTCTCAGGCATCCCCCAATCATCTGACCTCCCATCACAACTTCTCGTTGAATCTGTTCCTGTGTCAAATAAGAACGAGATCCTGAACTGTTTCAACAAACATTTTGTTGCTTCTAGTTCATTATTTGGCACAGTTACTAATGGAAATTCAGCCACTTCATCTAATAACCGAACTCATAGAAATCAAATCCCTCCTACAAGTCAATCCTCAGTTAATCACACCTTCTCTTTTTCTCTGTTCTCAGTCAGTGAGGTAAACTGTTAAAAGGTCTTGATCCTAAAAAATCTGCAGGTTCAGATGAACTTCCACCTTATTTCTTAAGGCTGGCTGCTCATATCATCACAGTCCCTGTGACCCACATCTTTAATCTGTCCATAAGATAAAACTCCATTCCGGATGCTTGGAAAACAGCCTTTGTTCTTCCTTTGCTGAAGGGAGGTGATCCCACCTCACTGAACAACTATCGACCGATCTCTAAACTCTGCATTTTAGCCAAGGTTCTAGAAAAACTGATAAACTCTCAAATCAAAAATTACATGGACTCATTTAACATCTTACCTCTCCATCAATCTGGTTTCAGAAAACAACACAGCACAACAACTGCTTCTCTGAAGGTTCTGAATGACGTTGTTGAAGCATTGGATGCTAAGGATTATTGTGCTGCACTTTTCTTAAACCTGTCTAAAGCTTTTGACATTGTGGATCATAACATCTTGTGTCATAATGTCAGGTTTAAACCCCAAACATTATTAAAACACCACACTGTAAAACAGAGAAGACACAAGAGATGAGTACCTTTTTCTTGCAAGGAGAGCGGCTAACCCACTCTGTTTATTTTCTGCTCTCCTTTGCCTTTTATTGAGTTTAGGAATGCCCTGGTTACATTTGTCTCACCGCTAAAGGAGGGGGGAAAAACCGGTTGAGACTGATTCACAAATAGGTACACGTCAACACATAGCTATATGTCAACATATAGGTACACGTCAACATGTTGAACAACATTCTTCCAGATGTAGTGGAAAACAACTGCACTATTTCCACAGCCAGTTTGCTCCAGGGTATGTTGCCGGTCGAACAGGATTCCTGCACACAAACTAATCACAGGCATTAGTGAAAATAAGAACACATGTTGTCTACTTTTAAGAGGGATTAGTTTAAACAATATAAATGTGATAATATGTATTTACAATAAACCCAACATTTCCCTCCTGTTTATCACATTTGCAGGTTCTCCAGTCGCTCAATAACGTCTTCAATAGATTTTCTGCTATGAGGTCATCTACAATAAATGTTTACACTCAGAGGTTAACCCTTAGTTGCCTGGACATTATCATCATCTGAGTCCAGGGCAGAATCAGGTTCAGGAAAGTGGATCTCATAATCAGTTAAATCATCAGTATTTTCATTAACAGGAAGCAGCGTGTACAGCTGCTTTTCCAGGGGAGCAATAGCTGTGTTAATAAGGCGATTAAACATCGTTTTAAAAATGGAATTCAACAACATCCACACAAAATCAGGATTGCTGCAAGCACTGCTATGGAGACAAAGATGGAGGATATGATATGAGGCCACTCCATCTGCCAAAATACTCCCCAAAGGGATCCCACATGGAGGCGTCAACCCCAGAATGGTCTTTCATTTTGACACTAAGTGCACGCAGTCCATTCAAAACTTTGGTCAGGTTGCCATCTGTTGCCGTTTTGTTGGGCACAAGAGTGCAACCTTGTTGACCAAAGATGGCACAAACTCCGCCTCTCTCTCTGCCAAAATCATGTCCACCGCAATGCGGTTCTGGAAAGCCATTTAAAGAGGTAGCTGACAACTGCTCATGTACCGCCTCAAATCCAGCCACAGTGTAGTTGCTCAATCTCTGAATGTTGTAGTGGATGCAATTGATTGACCAGTAGTGTTCTGAGGCAGTCTGTCAAAGTCTCTCATCCCCACACCACCACCAGATGTCACTGCAAGATTGTGGTTTAAATTTACTTTTAACTGTGATAACTGTTTCACAAACATTTCTGACCCTTAAAAAATATAAGTGCTCTCCCTTTTAACAAAATTTATTTGTATATTTACAGGCAATGTATTTTTATTAGCCCTATACATAAAAAGCAAAAATGCTATAATCAACCAAGTCATAGAACTTCAATATCTTTAGTTTCTGAAACAACATGTTTGATGGATATCTATAATTTTATTTTATTTTTATTTTTATTTTCTATCAATGATGACACCCAGGAACTTTACCTCACTAACTCTATGAATCTCAATTCCATCTACTGTAAATGGTGCATCAACATTCCTTTTACTATTACTGAATATCATGTAAAATGTTTTTTCCAAATTTAACGATAATTTATTTAGGTGAAACCAATTTTGTATTTTACAAATTCTGTCTGTATCTTTTCCAACAATCGTTCAATGTCATTACCCAAACAAAAATGTTGTGTCATCGACAAATAAAACACATTTAAGGAGTTCTGACACATCTACCAAGTCATTCACATATAGATTAAATAACTTGGGTCCAAGTACAGAACCCTGCGGCGCTCCACATGTAATGTTACAAAGTTCAGATCTGACATCATTTATTTGAACAAATTGTTTTCTTTCTTTCAAGTAACTATTAACCCATTGTAATGCTGGCCCTCTAATACCATACCTATACAGCTTTTCAGGAAGAATTTTGTGGTCAATAGTATCAAATGCCTTCTTTAGATCAACATAAATACTAACGCAACTCTTTTTCTGGTCAACAGCAGTTGTTATTTGTTCCATTAATTCAATAAGAGCCATTGATGTTGAAGTATTAGATCTAAATCCATATTGACTGTTACTTAATACATTCTGTTTAATGATAAATCCGTCCAATCTAGTTGCAAATAACTTCTCCAAATTTTGGAAAACTGTGGTAACAACGATATTGGTCTATTAACACGCATTTTTACCAATAAGATTAGAAATGCTACGGCTGTTAAACCTTTATTTTGGTCTGTGGTCCTCATAATGCTGAAACTAGGTTTTCTTCCTAGTAGCTCACAGAGTTGTGGACAATCTTCACCGATTTGAGATGACTGTATACTATAAATACAGCCCCCTTTGTACAACGGGCTCCCTCTGTGAGCTGAATGAAGAATTCCTAATTTCAGTTCTAATTTCCTATTTTATTTAAACTGTATACCAAATTATGAGGATCACAAAACACAAAAGTACAGTTTAGGCGAAGTTTAGGCAAAAGTAGCTAATAAAAAGTCTATTTTAGTCATTTTTGCTCTCAGCAATCAGTTTATTCATCCTTGTTTTGAATCATAAGTTTGCAATGGTTTAAGTGGACCCACACAAAAATTTTTTGAATAAGAGTTGAATCCATAAGTTGTGTATAGTTTTTCCACTAATCCTATACATCCCTCCTGTTGAGACATGAGTCTTCCATGGCTCAATATTGCTGCGCATTTATAGAGATTTTTTGGTAGGATTGGTTTGTTTTCAGGACAAGTGAAAAGACCATCTGTTTGTTTGGTTCCTTTTGAGAGCCACATTTTTTGTTCATTTAGAGGTGCTTGTTGCTGCATTTCTTCCTGTTTACTGCTTGCAAATCTTGCACCACCCTCCAGTCGGAAGAGGGTGGGGCCTTTTTTACTGGAAAAATAGGCGTGTTACAAGGTGAGTCATAGCATTCCACAAGCACTCCTGCTTTTAGTAAATCTTTTATCACTGGACTCTGTGTCATCAAACGGGTTTATTCACTAAACTCTTGGTCATGTGTTCATTCAGTTTGCACTACTTCTCATATTTGCACTAATGTTTGTATTACATTACTGCCTATAGTCATACTACTGTTTACATTCACTGTTTACATTTATTACTACTGCTTTACATTTACACCACTTTTATCTACACCACTGCAGATACATATACAGCATTCTCTGACTACCCTTATCTAAGGATGCCAAATGTGCCTTATGTGCCTCACTGCATATGTCACTTTGCCTCTATACCAACATCAACTACCTCATACATATACTGTGTACATTAACTTATATGCTGCTGTGCCACTCTTTGCAAATGTCAATGCTAGAAACTTCAGTTTATTTTATAGATTTACGTTTTTATACTTTTCATACTACTATGCAAAAACTCAGGACAGTATTACACTTTTATTATTTCATTTTATGCTTATGTGTTCCATAAATTCCATGATAGCCATTGACATAGTTTTGTTTTCTAAATCCATATTGACTCTCACTCAAGATATTTTGTTTTTCAATGAATTCATCTAATCTTAGCACAAATAATTTTTCTAAAATCTTCGAAAACTGTGGCAATAGGGATATTGTTCTATAGTTGTTGAATATACCTTTATCACCATCTTTAAAGAGAGATACTATTTTAGCAGTTTTCATATTTTCTGGAAATGTTCCTGTCGAAAATTATAAGTTACATATATATGTAAATGGCTTAACGATATGACTCATGATATTCTTCACAAGCTTCATGTCCATATCAACCCAGCCTTTGGATCTCTTGTCTGAAAAAGTTTTAACCACATTCATTAATTCTTCTTTGTCGATTTTCTTAAGAAAAATACTATTTATACAGTTAATAATTGAGTGGTTCACTGTATCATTTACCTTAGGTATTGTATCTGCAAGGACTGATCCAACATTCACAAAGTATTGATTACATCCGTTTGCAATTTCAATGTCGTCATGAATTTCATCATTATCCTTTACAAAATGTTTTGAAATACCCATCTTTGACCTATGGTTCTTCAAAACATCATTCATCACTCGCCATGTAGCTTTCATATTTTCGATATTTCGATAGGATTTTACAACTTTTCACTGACGTTTTTCTCTTTCTGTTCGGGTTGAAGCGGCTGCTTCAACAACGCGCCCGGACAGAAAAGGCTGTGACACAAAACGTGCGTGGTGACGTCGTTGTTACGCAGCGCTCACTCCAGCAGCGGACGTTAGCGGTTGCAGGCTAAAAGTTAAGCTAGTCTCCAAAGTGCGTTAAGTTTTCGCTTCAAAACGGGTCAAATGAGTGCTCATGACCGTCAGAATGTGACTGAACAAAGTTTCACAAGCGAAGAGAAAGCAGACGACATCACTGATGAGAGGAAAGACTAACGTAGTTCGGTTTTGTTAAACTGCAGGCTTCTTCTGCAGCGAGTCCCACTCGGTTTCTTTATTTTTCAAAACGTGACGGACAGTCGTTCTAACTAGCTGTGGAAACATCTAACTTGTTTAATCTGAAGAGTTTCCACTCGATAGAATATGATGAGAGTCAGAAGATGAAGAATAAAGTTTGAGCCAACGTTTCCCTGAAACTACGACGTAAACAAACAGCCCCAGCGCTGCATGTTTTTTATTTATTTATTGAAAACAAAACGGATTCATCAGAATAAAAAGAAAGAAAAACACTGAATGAAAGGGAACAAAATGTAATTGAATATTTGGGGGTAATATTCTCTTTCTTGTCCTATACATGACCTGTAAAATACTACGCTCAACCAAATCATAACATTTTAATAATTTCAATTGATGAAATAATATTTTTGTTGGGTGACCATAGCACTTCCTAATAATAATTCTTACAGCTTTTTTTTACAAAACAAAAATAGGATTTGTAAAAGCTTTGCACGCCTTTCCCCAAACCCCAACACAACAGACCAAATACGGAACAACCATTACATCACACAACATATTCAAAAATCTGTCACTCAAAAACTATTCCACTTTATATAATAATATAATCGATTTCGCCATTTTTCTCCCATCTGTGGTTGTGGTCGGATCCAGTCTTGAAGAGCACGCTCACCATTCCACACAACTAAATTCCAAAATTCTTTTCAGTCAACACACTCCTCAGCCAAGCCCCTCTGAAATATCAATCTCATGTCATCTCTACAAATCAATCCTGCCTGGAGACATAAAACCAGTTTGTGATTTGTTTCTCAACTGAGAACTGAAAAACTCAAAATACCAGTTTTTTTAACTCAAGACAGTGGCAACAAGCATTTAGTTAAAATCTATTCTTCCAAGCTGAAGTTGTACAAAGAGCTATCTGGATACCATTTGTTGGCTAGCTGGGTGTGTCTGTAGAGTTTGTCTGGTCAGTTAATTGTTTAACAAGATAGATTTTCAGGTGCGGTTGTGGCTGCATGTGACTGACCGGTCTGTTGTTTTATTTTACAAAAGGCCTCCTCAGAAACTTGTTTCCAAGCGGTTAGCTAACACACTTTCATCTAAAAACACATAAGTGCAGTATTGTATTGTATGTTTACAAATTTACTGCTCGTTCGCCAGCTCATAAGTAAGAGCGCTCGTAAGTCGGGGACTACCTGTACGAATCTCCAAGATTAGTAACAAACTTGAGTACAACAAATATGCTTTGCTCTTTAAAAATGTTTACAAAGAAAAGATTGCAGGAAAACATTTTATAAAAATGCATCAAATATGAAATGTTTCTTAAAAAGTTGTGTGTGTACCGGTAGTCAAATTAAGAGTTTAGAGCTTAGCCATCTGTGAAAAATAAAACTGAAGCATACGCTTTGCTATATTTGGATCAGGGGACGCCAAAATTAAAAGAATGTCAAGATTTTGTTTTCGAACAGAATCTTGAGAAAGCGCTCTAGCTTCATTTAACACTAGGACTACCAAACATATGTACTTGTACATATTTTACCTATAGCTCCCATGGGAGACTGTAAAATGACAGTTTGAAGGAGCATTATCACGTCCATTGGTATGTATATGAGGCCATTTACATCACAGACTACAGAATCAGTTGCTATGGCAGATGAAGTTGCTAGGGGAGACTGCAAGTCCTGTCACCTGTCACCTATTCCACGGTCAAGGCGGGATTGCATTGGTCACTTTTATCTGAAGGGGGATTGTACAGGTGATCCCCAACTTACGAACAAGTTCCATTTCTACGCCGGTTCGTATAGCTGAAACGCCGTAAGTTGAAGCCGCCGCAAGTCAAGAACTACCTGTGTTGGCTCTAAAAAAGCTAAGTCTGGTCCTCTGGACATTCAAAAAACAAAAAAACAAAACAAAGCAAAAAATGCACATTTTTTGCTTTGTTTTGTTTTTTTGTTTTTTGAATGTCCAGAGGACCAGACTTAGCTTTTTTAGATTTTTCTACCTGGATTATTGAGCATGCATCAGGGTACCTGTGTTGGCCACTTTTATCTGAAGGTGGCGGGATTGTACAGGTGGTCCCCGACTTGCGAGATTGAATTAGCATTATCACGTCCATTGGTATGTATATCAGAGAGTCAGAGTCAGAGTCAGAGAGTCTTTATTGTCATTTGCACCGCATGTGGTACATGTGATGAAAACGAGATTATGTACACGGGGTCCCAGTTACATCCAACAACAAATGCAAGAGAAAAACAGTAATAACATCTAGAATTAACTAAGAAAAACATCAACTAGTAATACCTTAAGCTCTAATGTAGTGGAAAAACATCATTATAAACAGCAGCACGAACATGAGTCTGTATGAGCAGATGGTCACAAATGAACATAGCAACAAGAAAACAGATCAGCATCAGCATGATGTGATATTTTGCAGTGATTATTCTTATTATTTATTTATTCATGAGTCTAACAGCCTCAGGGTAGAAGCTGTTCCTCAGTCTAGTGGTTCTACATTTGATGCTCCTCAACCTCCGTCCTGAGGGGAGTGGGGCAAAGAGTGAGTGTGCTGGGTGAGTGAGGTCTTTCATGATGCAGGTGGCTCTTTTTCTGCATCTGGAGGTGTAAATGTCTGTGATGGTGGGGAGACTGACTCCAACAGACTTCTGTGCAGCCTTCACCACTCTCTGCACAGCTTTCCTCTCTGCAACTGTGCAGCCTCAATGCCACACATTGATGCTGGAGCACAGGATGCTCTCCACTGCACACCTGTAGAAGGAGGTGAGAACTAGGCTGCTCAGACCAGCTCGTCTCAGCCGTCTGAGGAAGTAGAGTCTCTGATGACCTTTCTTGATC